>KE505707.1:126048-139569 GCA_000441515.1 Elaeis oleifera
GCATGAAGTTCTAATAACATGCATGAATATAAACTCTTTTTTCACAGTTTTCTTCTTGGAACATCACAGTGGCACCCCTACATGCCATAAGAGTACCCTATTGAATAGGAAGAGAGGGTTTATGAACCCTACTTGCTCTTATGACCGGATGGCCTGGTAATGAACCCCAATTAGAATACTAGGCTACTAAAAATTCTACACATACATCATGTATTTTATATTTAAAACATATCTCTTAGACATGCTAGGATTTGGATGTTTGATCGGGTTCAACCCTTGACCCGACCTGAACCAAACCACAAACCTATGTATGATCACAGTCATGATAATAATTCAATCTTTGATTATATAGATCAAGGTAGGCTCTGATACCACTGTTGGGTTCTGGTGGTGCAGCGAAAGGTTAGGTGTTAAAATTTTATTAAAATACTCGATGCACCGAAACCCTAATACCCAAAAATTCTTGACTATATCAATCAAAGTATAATAAATAAATTTGGATCAGAAGAATACCTGTAATGCTAATCTAATTTTCATGAGGCATCTAAGTGTCTGCCCTCCAATGGTGATCCACATGAAAATTGATCCAAGGACAGTGCTCCTTCACCTTGCTTCAAGAGTTCTAACCCTTAGAATTCGATCAGCCACCAATCGATCAGATCTTCCTCTAAACTTGAGTCTGAACCTTTTTGAACCATCCACTGGACTTGACCATCTTTTTCTAGATCTTTTAAACCCTTAGAGCTATTAGGATTAGGCTTGTCTTAAAAGAACAAGCCTTGTCCTAAAACCTAGAGTCGTAAGAGAGGGAGAGACGGAGTGGATAGGGGATGTAAGAATTGAATGATTACCCCATCTGCCATCCCCTATTTATAGCACCAAATGGGGTGCTAATAGAGAAGGCACGCCTCATCTGAAAAGGTATATCAAGTCCTCGTATCACTTATCTAAGAGTCCTTAAACAGAAGGACTCTTCAGGGGGTGATACATCGATTCCTGCCTTCTCACGCGCACACACCCAGAACGAGATGCCTTTTGCATCTCTTCACAGATCAGATTAGCATGAAATTTTTTCACATAAACCTTTATTCAAATATAAATTCCATCACCAAATGACATGTTATTTGGATAAGAGTTCATATGCCTGTCGCACGCGTGCACACCCAGAAAAGGGTGTGAAAAGAAACCTTCCTTAATCTGATAATTCTTTAGATTTTTACCACGTGATCAATACTTAAAAGTGATCCTTATCATGAAAAAATATCAGATAAAAAGTCACTTAAGACTCCCTAAACAGAAGGAGTCTTCGCATCCCTTCGCGCATCCAGAAAATCCTATCGCGCACGCAGCATTCTTCCAATAATTTTTTAGGCAAAATCTGAAGGATTTTTCATTCTTTAAAAAGTGTGCTACGTGGGTCATCATCTGATCTACTTACCATAAAAATTAGAGGCCCAAAATAGAAGGATTCTCAGTCCTTCTCTACAACACAAATAAAGTGCATATGCATTCTGCATATTAACGCCAAGAGTCCTTCTTAAGTTGGACTCTTAGTTATTTGGCGTGTACACTAGATATGATGCCTCTTTTTGGCAGCTTCTAGGTGGCTTAATCTAACCCAAATGCTCACCAAATTAGGCTAGCAAATGAGCAAGACATGAGATCAAATTGATCTCTAAAAGAGCTAGGGATTCCACACGTGCTAGCATGCTTACCGGAACCCTGATTGAACCCAAATTTCAATCAAGCTTTTTCAAAAGGATCTTTGGCTAATTTTTATATGTGTGTGATCCATTGGGTTCCACATTTAGCTAGTAGTAAGCCCAAGTGCAAGTTGACCTAATTTAATTAGAATTTAATCTAACCGATTTAGGTCCAATCGAGCTAACCTGATTTCAGTAATTAGAACTCTTTCTAATTGGCGTTCGAATTAAACTCTTTAATTCGATCAAAAGCCTACAAGTCAAAATTGATGTCTAGCAACATATCATGAATTCTCAGAAGATATAAAAATTTAATAAAATATCAAATATGCCCTTCAGTGGCAAGTTACTGTGCAATACAATCCTTCAATCATCCCAGCACCCTAAATATGTTCATGAGTATGGAATCATGTCAAACTCAAACACATATTCATATCAATTCTCAATTAACCAATGATGACTCCAATGAAGAAGTATTAGAAACTCTTTCTAATCTCCTTCCTACCTTTGGCCAAAAAATTTTTCGAATCATCTAGGATTGAGATACACAGGATGCGATCTCTTTTACTAGGAGTGATTGATTCCATATTGACCTACTCACAACCTTCATACACACTCCACCATATCCAGAACACCCAGTACATGTCTTAATGCCATGCCTGGGTATAACCAAATACGGGTTCATGTGCACAAGATTCTATGGTGGTCTCAAGTCTAAGGATCACTTGCATAACTCCCACTTAGAGAACCATCTTTGACATGCAAGTAAGGCTTTCATAAGATGTTCTCTTTCATCGAGTCAATTCAGTGAACTCATTTTTCAAATGAGCACCCACATCTTTGTATTAGTGTCTCACACAAGTGGCTAGTGAGATCTGCCATTCTCTCTATCGAGCATACATAAGATGTGCCAGTCTATCCGAAATATTGATCCCTGACTCAATGTTCCTATGATCAGGAATATTTAAGATTAAGGTTTTAGGATTTTAGGTCTCACTAGCATGACCCATTCATATCTCCTAAAATCATTACCTTAATCTTTGGGGTTCATCATCATTTTAGACATAATAAGATGCAGCTAATATGATGAATCAATGCCTCAAATAATAAATATCATTGCATGAGTTAAAAATTATAAAGAAAATTCCATTGCAACACACTTGCGTTTGGCTTATAGGGCACTCTTCTTTCACAACCAGCACCCCACTTGGTGTTGGTCGGCCATTAAGGAGAAAGAGTCTTAGTAAAAGTGGACTCTAAGGATCTAATTCAAAAATGGATCAATTCGAATCTAATTTGAACTTGATTCAAATAATTTAAATAGACTGTCAATCTCAAATTGTTTAAGATTTAAGATCAAATCTAACTTAGATTTATGAATCTAATTAAGTCTAATTAAATTAAATCTAATCTAAAATTAATTAGTACTTAAATTCAATCTCTCATAGACTCTTTTGGATCAAAGACTAAATCTTGTTCATCTCCGAAATTGAACCTAAACCTCATATCTAGTGCTAGCTAGACATAGTCAACTGTTTAATCCCGTATGACCCATAACTTAATTCTCAATTAAATTAATTATTTATTCAATCAAGTCATATACTTTAAATTGAACATATAGACTTAGGTCAATTCTTTCTTATATTGCTTGACTTTTGTACGTGACTTCATAGATTCGAACACTAAGTCGGTAGCATAGGAATCATTTTCTGTACTAATCAAAGTTACCATCTAGCAATAATTTTCAATGTCCAGATAGATCGAATTATTGCAAGATAATATTCAAGAACCTATATATATAGTTATTGGATAATTCATCCCTTTGATCCTAAATGCTCTAGGACATTCTAGGATTAAACTGTCAACCCTAAAGGATCATCTACATTATCATCCAGTCTTTCAAATCCATCATATGGATTATCCTGACCAAGATTTTATAAAATTAAATACAGTAAGACATCAGCTCCTATAATCTGAAGGGATCAATTCTATCTTGATCCACACATAAATTTCGTAAGTACTGAAGTATACCCAATAGCCTTCTGTCACTGCATTAGAAATACAGATAATCCAACACCAAAACATAATGAGTTGCTTATAAGTTACTATAGTGATCTTAGGTCTAAGGGACACTTATATTCATATGCTTCATGAGCTGCTCTTGACAGCAGAATACTCAATAGGTGAGTCACTTATTCAGTGATGATGTACTTTATATCTCAGCTGTATGTCATTCCAGTGTCTCCACACTCCTTGATTAAGAGGACAACCAACCTATATGGCACATTATGACCTTCACTCGATGAACATCATCATCCCTTAATGATGTATCATTTGATCGCAAACATATTTAAGAACTATATGATAAATCCTCCTTTATCGATTACTTCATAGTTCTAAGGGCTTCATCACAATACAAGAGTTCCAGCAAGGAAGATATAATTTTATGATGAAAGATGCCAAAATAACTTTATTCAATGATAAATAATTCATATACATATTATAAAATGAGCACAATCATCCAAATAATTGATTTTAGGATATATTTTCTAATAATAATTGGTATCAGAGCCAGGTTGGTACTAGCGCAAGTTGCGGCGGTGGTGGTCAAGATCGAAGATAGAGAAAAAAGCACAATCAAGGTAGAGATCTATCATGAAGGATTGATCGATGCTCTCTTATGCAAGGAGGAGCCGTCTACATAGAGGATGCCAGTGGGAGCCCAGTGTGAGATAGAGCTCCAGGTGGAGATGGATCGGGCATGAGACAAAAGACTCGGGATGTTGTTGAGCGACGTCGCCAGGAGACTATCCCAAACAGATCTCAAGTCAGAGGATATGATGGAGATGTGATCAAACAGCCTGGCTAGACTCTTATGTTTGTCCATCCATGAGTAGTAGATGATTGCCCCAGGGTATGGGGGCGAGAACATCCAAAAGCTCTCAAAGTCAGATAGAGATCAAATGTCGAATCGAGATGAAGATTGTTGAAAAAATACCTCAAATTTGACTCACAGGAGCGAAAATTTAGATGCGGAGAAGCCCAGCTCGAAGAGTACATCATGAAGAGTCCAAAGACATGGAGCAGTTGGGCTTGCAGCACATAGGCCAAGGGCTCCTGCAGCATGTGACTTGGCCCAAGCCAGCACATAGGCTAGCCCAGGCATGTGAGGACGTGCGTGGGCCAGCCATGGGCATGCAGCCTAGGTGAGCACGTGGCCTAGCATGCGGGTGTGTGCAGGTCGGCTGCAGGTGAGGCCCAGTGGACGTGCGTGTAGGCACGGCCCACAGACCTTCACGTGGTCCATCATAGACCATGGTCCATGGGAAGAGGCATGGACCCAGTGATCATTTCCCAAACATTTCATGCGGACCACATGGACCGAAGGGCATTTCAGAGGCATTTCTTATCGCTCATGCAGGGTTTCGTGGACCAGCTTCATTCAATTGCACAATAGGATGGTGAGAGGATGTGCCGGGCATGATTTGATGGTGATCAGGCATGAGCAGGTGTAGATCAGGCACGATCATGTGGCTGGGAGAGCTTGCTGTGCTGATCGAATGGTCCAAATGCTTCTGGAGTCCGATCAGGAGTGTTCTTTGATGCAGGTTGGTTTTGGGGCTTTAAAGAGCCTTGTGGGCAACAGAATTGGGTGTGCGTGCAGCCATGAGGAGTTCGATGAACAGAGAGGGGCATCAATCGAGGGAGGCTCATGTAGCAACCTAGAGAGTCCGACAGAGCATCGAGTACATGCAGCGTGTAGAGCAGACACTATAGAGCACCAACAGAGGATCGAGGGTAGAGCAGAGTATCAGGTAAAGCAGCTGTGGAGAGACATAATATAGTAATTTGCTTTATAGAAAGCATCCAGAGATGTCGAGGATCCTGATACTAGCAGACCTATGAGAGGGTCTCCTTGGATACTTTGAGAGAACTTTTATGAGGGTAGCTTCTAGTTGAGAAAGGTATGTATATGAGAGTTGAGAATGGATATTCTCCTCTTATATTATTTTTTTCTCATAGTGAAGCTAGCATGCCCCTTGGAGATAGTGCTTGGACTATTCCATGTACTTGATTGTGTTCTTGTTTTATTTCTTCTTTCTTCCTGCTGTAGCCAGTGGTATCAGATCCTACTGTAATAATTGGTATTAGTGCAAGTGATACCACAACAATTAGTATTAGAGTGAGTAATACCACAACATGGATTGCACGGCTGTCCCTTGTTCCAACTTTTCATTTGCACTCTGCATGCCATGTTCCTTACATGAAGCCTAGGAATCCAAGATTTGAATGTGCACATGATAGGCTTGGGTTTGGACTCAGACTTCATTTGCACATATTAGGGGCCTTTGCTAATTGGTGTGTGACTAAATCTTCATTAATAATTCTTGAAAAAAACATTAAAAGTATCAAATACTCAATAATATAGATCAAATAACATAGATGCTAATACTTTTTTGTCATATTTAATGTACTAATCATGCACTAGGATTATTAGTCATGGGCGTCAGTCGCAGATCATGCCCATACTTTGTTGGGAGATTCTAAGGATCTCCTATGTGGTTGAATAGTCCAATATCCCAAGATTGGTGCTGAGCCAGTGTTCCACCCTAAGTTAGCACCCCTACAAGTTGTCAAGTTATATTCATCATCATTGGTAGGATCCCAATCTCAGGGTTGATACATGTCAAATTAGGAGGTCGGATAGAAGCCGATGACGTAAAGCTGCTATACCTTGGTTCCTTAGGTACTCTTTCAGTATCCGATGATAGTCCATTCGTAAGTGCTCGATTGTAATCCAAGGAAGGGATGTCAGATCGATCGGATAACCCCACAATAATATCATATCATATAATATATAATATATAATCAGGCTTCGCTGAAGAATACCAACAACCTCTTTTCCATCCAACAGGAAGAGGGTGAGTCACTATGTGACTGCATGGGATACTTTAATGCTGCCATGCTTGAAGTATGCAATCTCAATGAGTCGATGGTGATGTCGGTGCCTCATCTTTTTTCTCAACAAAATATTCTTGAGGGACTATGCTAATCTACTCACATGCACTAGAAAATATACGCAGGCAAAGAGGTCGAGCCACTTAGAAGCAGGCCAAGGGGAAGTAGACCCCAACAAGAAGTGAAGCCGAAAAGAGCCTCGAGTGGGCTAGGTGGGAGAAGGCCCTCCCACCAACAAAGAGCCTTAGGCTAAGGAGTCTCCCTCGATGCTTGAACAACTGTTGTGACCAGAGCTACTCTGATACTGATTGTTGTCGCGATATCACTTGCTCTGGTACCACCTCCTAGGAAGATCCCTCGTGTGGATTATGGATCTTCTAAGTCCAGGATCTGTTCTCAAGTCCAGGATCGGTATGCCAGTGATGATGTCGATACAACAGAAAGAAAGAAAAAATAAAATAAGAAACACAATCGAATATGTGGATCAGCCAAAGGCTCACCTCCACAGGGCATGCAAGCTTCACTATGAGAAAAGAAAAAATTTACAAGAGGAGATCACATCCTCAACCCTCGTACACCAATCCCTCTCTTTCAACAAGAAGCACTCCCTCACAAAGTACTTTCTTTAGAAGACCCCTTGTAGCACTGACCACTGCTTGACCTGATAGTTTGCTCGAAATTCCTGCCTTTACTCTTTGTCAGTGCCTCTTCAGTATCTACTGCTCACCCATAGGTCTTTGTCGAACTCCCTCGCTACCATAAGGCCTCTGTCTACCCACAGGGCCTTTTAAAGGCCTAAACAAGTCCAATTTGAGTCCAACATGAGTTTCTGTCTCAATTTGGACTCAAAATGCTCCACAACCACTTGATCAAAGCCCGCAATGCCCTGAACCATCTGATCGCAACCGCTCGCCTTGAACCAGCCGAATCACCGCGTGCCATGCTAGCCCACTCCCCATGCGCCACATTTTCACACGGTAAACCCTTAAGGGTCCATGTGGTGTCGTGGACTGCATGGCAAGTGCCAACTAGCACCGTCGACTGCATCAGACCATGTGGTTCGGGCCATACCCATTTGGGCCCCCTGCACTACGGGCTGCTATGTGTGTGCTGTCCACCTTGGGCTGTGTGGGTCTATTAGGTCATGCTCCTAGCTGAGCTGCATGCCTGGCTGGGCTACATGGGCGTGCTGGGCCATGCCCAACTACTGGGGAGCCCCTCCTATGGGCCGAGCCATGGCCTGCTGCAGACTAAGCCCTCTTATGGGCCTTTCTTCATGTGGGCTTCTTTTCTAGACTTCTCCTTGCTGTGGTTTCACCTATGGGCTCCTTGTGGGTCAAATTTGAGATGTTTTTCTCAACAATTCTTCATCTTGACTCGATATTTGGCCTCCATCTAGACTTGAGAGCTTTCTGGATGATCTCGCCTCGCCTCCATGCCCTGGGGTATATGCCTGCTAATTATGGACGGGCAAATATTAGAGTCGAGCCAGACTGCTCGATCTCTTCTCTATCATATGCTATGCTCCGTCTGACCTGAGACTTGCTTAGGGTAGCCTCCTGCAATAATAGAAACTTCACCTTGCAATATCATCGGTCATCCTTTCGAGTCTCATATCTTATGCTCGATCCACTTGCACTTGGAGCTCCACCTCGCACTGGGCTCCTACTGGCTTCTGAAGCTCCATCTCACGCTAAGCTCCCTATCAAGAGATAATATCCTCCATACTTCTTCCCTCATCACAATCCTACTGCCATGCAAGACCATTAGGATTCCTCTATCAGCTCTCTACCTGTAGTCAATCGAATTCAGTCTGCTCAATGAGATCAAATTTCTTTTGAAACTGGATATATATCGGACCTCATCTAATTTTCTAACTATTTTATCATGTACCTTCATGCTAATGGTCTCGATGTCTTTGATCGTATAGCTCGATCCATCCAGCAAATGAACAGTGCCCTTACTGCTCTCTAGAGAGTCAAACAAATCCTCTCTGAAACACACATGATGCGAACATAAAGAATCCATAATCCACTGATGGAAAGAAGTTGATACCTTATCTGAGACCATCATCACATCATCGGTCTCATCACTATCACTACCTTGGGCCACCATCGCTGTAGCCTTTGTTCGATCCCTAAGCTGTGGACAATCTCTAACATGATGCCGCAACTCATCACATCGATAATATTTGATCTTGCTCAAATCTCTTGTCTTGGACTTGGACTGCCCACCTCGCGATCCCTTTCTGCTTCATCTTCTGCCACCACCACCTCCAGACTCCATCATAGCCGAGTCACCACCTAAACTCGAGGCTTGGTTCTCCTGCCTAAGAACCTCATTCTGGAGTAGAGCAGAAGTTATCTCTTCCATCTTGATGGTGCTCTTTTTCACTAAAAGAGCAGTCACCAAAGACTCAAAAGAAAAGAGAAGCGATGAAAGCAAGACCAACACTCTGATCTTCTTCTCAACTTTCTCACCAACGATAAGGAGGTCGGTGAGAATTTTCTAAAAGTTGTTGAGATGCTTCTGCACGCTCTGCCCCTCGATCATTCGCAGTTGGTAGAACTGCTTCCAGAGAAAGAGAGAGTTGGTGAGTGACTTCACCATGTACATCTCCTTGAGCTTTGACCACATCACTATCGAAGAAGTCTCGCACCACATCATCCATTAGGTACAAACGGATCGTACTTACCACCTGCATCTGAAGCTGCCTCCAACATTGCACCTTCATGATAGTCAGGCTTTCCTCACATATGAGAATATCGATCAACTCCTGTTGGATGAGCACATCCTTCACCCTCGCTTGCCATAAGAAAAAATTACTCTTTTCATCAAATCTGTTGAGCTCTACCTTGATTGAGCCCGTCTTCTCTATTTTTTTTGATCTGGATCAAGACCACCGTAGTCCAGCACTCTTCTACGATCTGGCTCTATTTGGTAACCAGACTCTAATACCAATTATTGTGATCAGAGCTGCTCTAATACCGATTGTTGTCGTGGTATCACTTGCTCTGATACCACCTCTTAGGAAGATCCCTCATACGGAATGCAGATCTCCAGAGTTTAGGATCAATTTTAAAGTTCAGGATCGGTACGTTGGTCATGATGATGATACAACAGAAAGAAAAAAGAAATAAAATAAGAAACACAATCAAATACGTGGATCAGCCAAAGACTTGCCTTCATGGGACATGCAAGTTTCACTACGAGAAAGAAAAAATTCATAAGAGGAGATCACACCCTCAACCCTCATACATCAATTCCTCTCTCTTAATAAGAAGCACTCTCTCATAAAGCTCTCACTCTAAATAATCCCCTGTAGCATTGACCATTGCTTGCTGCCTGATAGTCTACATGAAGCCTCTGTTTCTACTCTCTCTCAATGTCTCTTTAGGATTTGCTGCTCACCTACAGGTCTCTGCCAAACTCGCTCACTACCACAAGGCCTCTGTCTGCCCACAGGCCTTTTAAAGCTTGAACAAGTCCAATTTGAGTCCAACATGAGTTTCTATCTTCAGTTAGAACTCAAAACCCTCCATAGCCACTTGATCAAAGCCTGCAACACCCTGAACCATCTGATCACAACCGCTCACCTTAAACCAGCTGAATCATCATGCACCATGCCAGTCCACTCCCCATGCACTGCATTTTCACATGATAAACCCTTAAGGGTCCATGTGGTGCCGTGGACCGCATGGGAGGTGCCGATGTGGCACCGTGGACCGCATCAGACTGCACGGTCTGACCTTGCCCATCTGGGCCTCCTGCACTGCAGGCTACTCTGTGCATGCTATCCCATGCTGGACCGCACAAGTCTGCTAGGCCGTGTGCCTGGCTGGGCTACGTGCCTGGTTAGGCTAGTGGGCCAACTACTAGGCCAGCCCCTCCTACGGGCTGGACCATGGCCTGCTGTGGACCATGCCCTCTTACGGGCCTTTCTTTCGTGGGCTTTTTCTTGGACTTCTCATTGTGGTTTCATCTGTGGGCTCTTTGTGGGTCGAATTTGAGGTATTTTTCTCAACAACAACTACACTCTCTTATTTGCTCCTCAGGCCCAGATCTTGATAGAAATCGAGGGTCAAGGATATCTTCACTGACCCTAATCGATGAAGGCCCCACTGATGAGGAGTAAGGAGAAATATTGCTGCTTGCACCATTACCATGATCACGATACCAAGGAATGCCTTTAGATTAATGATGAGATCAAAGCCTTAATTTAGAGAGGCTATCTTGAGAAGTATATCAGGGGATGACAGGTTTGAGTGCCTGAAGAGCCATCTCAGCATTAGCTCAATAAGAAGAACAACAACAACCAACCCACGACTGATGTCATCAACATGATCTTTGAATTTGTAAGTGGTTGGAGGGTAGAAGATTTGCCAGGAGGGTAGAGAGACGATGCACGGGAAACTCCATTTCCCCCTCTTATGAAAATGTACCACTGGTGAGTCCAACACCTTTTGATTACATTAATAAAATATTTTCTTTAGACCCTATTGTAGGTTTTTTGTTAAAGCGAATACCTAAAGCATTCGACTGAAATCGTCTATTGGGAACGATCGAACAGTACATCATGAGAAGTATACCCAAGACAACCAAGTCTAGTCTTAGTCCTCGACTGATGATGATCAGAGGAAATTTGATGCGGGATATCTGGATCCCATTTTAGAACCTGATGACTAGGCCAGAAAGCACCAACCTCATGGTGATTGTTGTGCAGACGAACTCTAGTACATGGGATAAGGAATACACCAGCAACACACCAAAGAGGGGTGGCTGCAAGGATCCCTCCTTGAAGATAGCGGCTAGGGTTTAGACATGCAAAACATGAGAGAAGGAGAGAGAGATTGAGGGAGAAAAGCTATTGTATTAGTTTCACACAGAATATGTTATCATACACCTTTTATATACCCTAGGATTTTCATGCAAATCCTAATAAAGCCCAGCTAAAAAACTTCTTTGGCTGAACCCAATACATGAAAGTACTCACCGAGCCCATGTCTCATATACTCTCATCCCTTGGACTTGTTCCCAATCCAAACCCTTGAGTTAGCCATCCTTGGAAATCAAAAATCCAAGCCCAAGATCCTAGGATCAAAATCTGACCCTAGACCAAACAGACTCTTGTACATCTTCAGCCTACACGAACTAGGTCGGCTCAACTGGGATTGGGTCGACCCAGTTCTCAGCAATCTATAAAAATTTCGAACGATGTACTTTCTATTATGTTTCCAGTTAGTTGACTCAGTTGGGATTGAGTCAGCCCACTTGGACTGAGTCGGCTCAGTCTAGCACTGAGTCGATCCACTTTTCATGCCATACCAAACATCGAGACTCCTCTCTTTCTGGCATACCCTGCGACTTGGTCGACCCATTCCCAGATTGAGTCGACCCAATGCCCTGAAACTGCTCTTCCACTATAGTCTTCAGCCCTTTCTTGGTATCTTGCTCCACCTTATGTCGCTAGGTATCCAGAGCTCCAACCAAGCCTTTGAATTGTATGCAACTCACTGTGCTTTGATGTTAGACTACTTAAATTTTTAATTCAGGATCGAAAGGTTTTTAGGCATAGTCAAGTACTTATGAAGTCGGTGTTTGAGTCAAGATGGAATTGATCACTCCAAAGGATTGGAGAGAATGGATTGTATTTCAATTTAGTAAGACCTTGGCTAAGACAGTCCTTGTGAGGAGTCACAGAATTTATTAGGTTGAGACATATATTGGATGTACTGTTAAGAGTTAACAGTTTAAATTCTAAGTATCCTAGTATCAAGGGTCAAAGGGATGAATTGTATGATAACTATATCTAAGTAGGTTCTTGAGTCTTGCTTTGCATACATTCGACTTATCAAGACGTCGGATACCATTGCTAGATGGTTACTCCGATTGATACATAAATCTATTTTTATGGTATCGGAATAGGTTCGAACCTATAGGGCCACACATATTAAAAGTTTCTCTCTAATCAGATGGCTAATCTGAAGAGTCTCATTGGACGGAGACTCTGCTGAAGAGTCCTACTGGATGGGGACTCTAGTGAAGAGTCCCACTGGACTGCGACTCTGGTGAAGAGTCCCACTGGATTGGGACTCTATCATTAATGGAGGATTAATTAATGATTAGATCACTAATTAACTCAATTTGATTGAGCATTAAAATCTGGATCAAATCTAATTGAATTAGATTCAATCAGATCAGATCTGATTAGGTTATGAGATGACCTAATCGGTAAGAGAGAAATGATCCTGATTTGGTCAGATCTATGACTCAATTAATTCACTGATTTGATTAGATTTAATTAAATTATATGAGCCTAATTAGGTTAGGTTCATCATATTTATTTGGTCTAATTAGATTGGGTTTAAAAGAAATCCAATTGGTTAAACCCTAGAATCCTAGATGAATGGAACTCTCTCACTTGCGCCTTCCCTTCTCTCCATGCCTCATTCCGTCACACAAATTGGTTTGTGCACTAAAAATTCCATGCCAAAATCCTTCTTTTGTTGCCATTAGGGATAGAATTTGATTGATTTTAAATTGAATTCAAAAGGTTTGAATGTAAACCTAAAATCCTATCCCTATCCTTCCACACGTTGGCTCCTTGTGAAGGTGCCTATTATATGCGACCAAAAGGAAGTATTCTTGATTATTTTCTATGCTCAAAATTTTTTGATAGGTCTCTCTTTAAGTCAGATAAGGGTGATAAAAGTTAGAGTTAAATTGAAATTCAAAATGATTTGAATTGCAACAAACTCCAACTCTTATCCTATCTAATCCCATTTGTAACGACAACCATAAAAGTCTACATTTTTGTATGCCAACCACTCTTTGATTTTTACTGTGAGATACCAGAGGG
>KE505707.1:194779-204945 GCA_000441515.1 Elaeis oleifera
CACCCTAGGATTGTTGAATGAAACCCTAGGCACCACAAGGGAGCAAGTGGGGTGCCACATCTAGGGTTTGTGAAACCCTAGCCATCTAACCCAGATATGAAAGTTTGTTGGCTGATTTGGGTGAGGCGACAACATTGGGATTCTCTCAATAGAGTCCTAGCCATCAGGGATTCTCTTGATAGAGTTCGCATGCCCCACAAGATACTGTTTGCTCCTAGGTTGCCGCCCCTCTTTCTCTTCCTCTCTTCTCCATGCCCCAGGGCCTCTCTTTCTTCTTAGTGTTGCTAAAATTGGATTTCAGCAAAGGAGTTCTTGAAGAAGCTTTAGTCTTGCTACCTTTCTCGAAGAGTTTAGAAGGATCTTCTATCAAGCAAAGGTTCTATAAGGGAGCTAGAGCTAGCACCTCGGAGAATCAGATCATTATAGATCAGCCCTCTGAGTCCATAAGGATATCCATAGAGGTCGGACACTTACGTGGCTGTAAGAAAAGGAACAAATCCACAATCATCAGTTGCGGTGTTCATCTACCCATGTAAAGGTATAATAAAAAAGTTATTTTCTTATTATTATTCTATTCCTTTTTTCTATGTACATTGGGGTTTAGTTATAAATTTTCTCTTTCATATGATGGGTTGGGTAGTTTAATTCCGCCATGTATGTTAAATAGATTAGATCTATTTTTCTTCTCTACCAACTCTATTAACTAATAGAATTAATTAAATTTATGTGATATTTATTTTAATTAATTTGATTAATTAAAATATATGTGAGAAATCTAAAAATTTCTTCAAGTGGTATCAGAGTCAGATTGAAATTTAGGGTTAATCTCAGATCATCCTGACATAAGGTTGCCCTAATATAATGGATATTATGCTGAAAGGTTATCCTAGGATGAGATAAGATGAGACCATAAAATCAAAATTTCTTTGTACATGTGAAAAGGATAAGATACCTAGATTATTAGGGTTATTTTCATATGAGATTGGAAATAAAAAATCTTAATAAATAAAATCTATTTATTTGAATATGAGATATTCATGAAATCTAATAAAATTTATTTATTATTTTTGGATTAATCTAAGATCATCCTGACAGAAGGTTATCCTGGCATAATGAATATTATGCTGAAAGATTGTCCTAGGATGAGAACAAGATAGAACCCTCTAAGAAAAGATTATTAGATAATCATGTTGTGTTTGTCATCTAATACATATGATGATCATCCTATATCACCACAAACCCTTTTGGATTAGGATTGTATCATGACTCATAAATCCAACATGGTTTACAATTTTGCATTTCGTAGTGATAGAAACCAATGAGTTAATCCAGTTTTGGAATAAGATTGATCAATTGGTGTCTAAGGCAAATATTTAAAATATGATTCTTAATTAGGATCATTGCAAAAGTATGGAGAGCCTTTCATCAATCTTACACTTTTTTTGGCTAATTTGGTTGATTGAGTTTTAAATTTGGGTGGCTTAAGTATTAAGTTCACTACAAATATATGCAGCCATGATTTTGACTTGGTAAACCAAGTCAGGATCTTTTGAGTAGATCCATATTAATTATAGATTTATATAGGATGTAAATAAATAATTAAAACTTAAAAAGACCTAAATAAAATCTTCTTATAGATATTAATCTAGTAATCTTCCACTGTTGTAGATATGTGGACGTTTTCTGATGTTGGCTATTCTTGGCTGGATATAGTGGTTCAGTTGCATCAGAGGGTGCAACCACTCTATTAGTTTGAGATGTTGCAGGATAAAGATGAGGTTGGATCCAATAACTATTAGATGAGGGACCCAATGATGGCTTTGCATTTGCATTGAATGGATGGGTTTGACTTAACTAAGAAATTGGGCCAGTAACTGTTAGGTGAGGCTTTAAAACTAGGAGATCAGTAACCACTATAACTTGCATGAGAAGCAATAGATAAGAGTAGTCTATTCATCTATTGATATATTTCTAATAATTGTTAGGTGAGATGATGTGCAATCGGTGGGACCACAGTGTCCACTTGAAATCTTAATCGTAAAGATTTTCATTTCTCCACCAAAAGAGTGTGAGAGATTCGAGAAAATTATGAGAGTTAGTTTATTTTTAAAATAAAACTTCTAAAATAAACTAAAACAAGTCAAATATAAAATTTAACTAGAATTTTCTTCTCTCTATAGAAAATGTCTGCTTCCAACCCTCTCGCTCGCATCTTTAAAACCAACCGTTTGACTGGACCAAATTATAAAGATTGGCTTCGAAACTTAAAGATAGTCTTGAGTTTTGAAAACATGAGTTATGTTCTGGATTAGGATATCCCCTCTCTACCAGCTCGTCCGACCCCAGATCAAAGGACATCCTATGAAAAATGGGTGGACGATGATAACAAGGCCCGGTGCTACATGCTGGCATCCATGTCGAATGAACTTCAATGCCAGCACGAGGATATGAAAACTCATATTGATTCATCTACAAGAGTTGTATGGTGAGCAGAGCCACACAGCCCACTACGAAGTATCTAAAAAACTCTTCAAGATGAAGATGCATGATTGACAGTCTATCCATAACTATTATCTGATAATGATCAAAGACTTGGAGGAGCTTGAGAAGCTCAATATGTCCATGGATAAAAAATTATAGATTGATTTGATCCTGCAGTCCCTTACTCATTCATATAAGTATTTTATTATAAACTACCATATGAATAAAATATAGTGTATCAAGGTTGAGTTATTAAACATGCTGGTAACCACTGAAGGGACCTTGAAGAGTTCAAAGGGCACTATTCTTGCTATGGAATGGACTTCATCTTCCAGAAAAAAGTATATTGGGAAGAAGAAGAAGTTCGTGAAGAAGCAAAAGCTTGAGAATAGGCCAAAGAAGAAGTTTCTAAGAAGGAGGCCGTAGATAAGGGAAAGTGTTTCTACTGCAACAATGATGGCCACTAGAAGAGCAACTATCCTATTTACCTGGCAAGTCTAAAGAACTAGAAGGACGGCATACCTTCTGAAGGTATGTTTGACGTATTTGTTATTGAATTAACCTTATAGTTCTTTCTACTTCCAGTTGGGTTATAAACTCTGATTCTAGTGCTCATTTATGCACTTCTATGCAGAGTCTTAAGAAAAATACAAGGTTGAAAGAAGGAGAATGACCCTACAATTTGAAAATGGAGTAAGAGTTGCTACTATGATTGTAGAGGCCTATCCTCTGTGACTATTATCTAGTCTTAGTTTAATTCTTAGGGATTGTTATTTTGTACCTGATCTTAGGAGAAATTTGATATCTATTTCATCTCTAGCACAAGATAATTATGTATTTAATTTAGTAAAGACTACCGTATCATCTATTGAAATAAATGGTTGGATATGATTTTTAATTAACAATCTCTATTATTTACATATTGATGTATCTATGCATGTTATCGAGCAGGATGTGAATGCCATAGGATCTAAAAGACCTACAGATGAAATAACCTTAAGTATATGTGGTACCTTAGGCTAGATCATATAGAAAAAAAGGATTAACAATTTAGAAAAGATGGGCTCTTAGGCTCATTGACTACTAAGTCATATCTGATCTTTGAATCTTATCTTCAAGAAAAGATGACCAAGCTATCCTTTATGAGACAACAGAAAAGGACCACAGAGATACTTGCTGTGGTACACACTGATGTGCGCATTCCATTCGATTAGCAGGCCAGATGAGGTTATCTCTACTTCATTACCTTTATCGATGATTATTCATGGTATGGGTATGTGTTTCTTATGAGATACAAATTTGAAGCATTTGAAAAGTTTAAGAAATTTAGAAATGAAGTAGAAAAGCAAACTGAAAAATCTCTAAAGATTTTTGATCAGATCGTGGAGGTGAATATCTTAGTGAAAATTTTAAGTTATCTCAAGAAAATGGTATAGTCTTATAATAGACTCACTTGGAACACCTCAACTCAACAAGATTTTAAAATAGAGAAATCAAATTTTATTGGATATGGTTCGATCCATGATGAGCTTCATTGACCTTTCTTTATTTCTTTGGAGACATAGTTTACTTATCACTAATTACTTATTAAATAAATTTTCTCTAAAACTATTCCTACCACATTGTATGAGATATGATATGGTAAGAAATCAAGTCTTGGTCATATCAAGATTTGGAGATGTTCGGTCCATATTAAAAGACTACAGGGGGTAAGTTAGAGGTCAGATTTATAAGAGTACATTTCACAAGGTATCTTACAGAGTCTTTAGGATATTATTTCTACTTCTTAAAGAATCACAATGTGATTGTGAGCTGATATGCTATCTTTCTTGAAAATAATTCATTCAAGATGGAAGTAGTGAGAGGTAAATTGAGCTCAAAGAAAAAGTCTCTTAAGAGCAATGAGTCTTAGAACCTATGGAATCTATTCAAGCTACACACATCTTCTCTTCCACCTCGTAGATCCAATAGGATTTTTTATCCTCCTGAGAGATACTTAGGTATCATCATAGAGGATATAGAAGAAATATTCCTCATTGGAAATACGGTACATAAAAATGACCTCAAAACCTATAGCGAGGCGATATTAGATATCGACTCTGAGAAATAGTTAAAGGTTATGAAGTCAAAGATTAACTCAATGCACTCAAATTAAGTCTGGACCTTAGTAGATCCATCAGAAGGTATAGTACCTATTGGGTGTAAATGGATTTACAAGAGAAAAATTGGTTCGGATAGAAAGATAGAGATCTTTAAAGTAAGACTTGTGGCTAAAGGTTATAGTCAACACGAAGGTATTGACTATTAGGATATCTTTTCGCTAGTGGCTATGTTGAAGTACATTCAGATATTGCTTATGATTGTAGCATATCATGATTATGAAATATGACAAATAGATGTAAAAATTGCTTTTCTAAATGGATATCTTGAGAAAGATACCTATATAGAGTATCCTCTGGATTTCACTTTTAGTGATGGAGATCATAAGGTCTACAAGCTGCAAAGGTCTATATATGGACTTAAGCAAGCATCTCGGAGTTGGAACACCCATTTCATAAATGTGATCAAATTATTGGTTCATCAAGAATGAGGAGGAACCGTGTGTATTCAAGAAGATCAGTGGGAGTGCTGTCACTTTTCTTATATTGTACATGGATGACATCCTTTTGATTGAGAATGATATTCTCATATTGATTTCAGTCAAGTTGTGGTTGTCTAAGAAATTCTCCATGAAGGATCTTAGAGAAGCATCCTATATTTTGAGGATAAAGATCTATAAAGATAGATCTAAGAGGATGCTAGGCCTTTCATAGAAGATGTACATTAAGGAGAAATTGAAGAGGTTCAACATGAAAAACTCCAAGAGGAGACTTCTATCCTTCAAGAATGGGATTCATCTCTCCAAGAAGATGTGTCCCAACACATCGAAAGAGATACAATACATGAGCAAATCCCTTATGCTTTGGCTATAAAGAGTCTCATATATGCCATATTATGTACACAATCTAATATAGCTTATGTTGTGAGTGTCAGAAGCAGATATCAATCGAATCTAGATGAAGAATACTAGATAGCTGTGAAATGTATCCTTCAGTACTTAAGAAGGACTAAAGATATGCTCTTAGTCTTTGGAGGAGGTGAGTTGAGGCTGCAAGGATACACAGATTCAGATTTTATATCTGATATTGATGATCGAAAGTCGACATCAGACAGTATTTCTTATGCAATAGGATGCTATAAGCTGCAAAAATTTCAAACAGCCTATCATAGTAGACTCCACCATGGAAGTTGAGTATATCATTGTATCAAAAGTTGCTAAGAAGGTATTCTAGTTTAAGAAGTTTGTTGCGGAGTTAGATATGATGCCATCAGATGCTATACCACTCTACTGCAATAATGATGGTGCCATAGCCCTAGCTAAGAAGCTGAGATCTCACCAGAAATCTAAGCATATAGAACAATGATTTCATCTCATTTACAGTTACTTTGAAAAGAAATATATCGAGGTATAAAGAGTAGACACCACGAACAATATGGCAGACCACTAAGCAGCTGAGCCAGCAAAAGATCGAAGTCCATCTTGAGAAGATGGGATTTAGATTTGTGGTCAATTGACTTTAGTGCAAGTGGTAGATTGTTAAATATATGTCCTAGAAGCCAATTTGCCTGACATATATAAACTTTTTAAGGGCATAATTTATATATTTTGATTTATTAATAAATAATATTTGAATTATTTATCATTCATATTTTTGTATCCATGAATTATCCTAGGGATTAATAAGAAAATGGCACATATTCTAAGAGTTAGAATTTGAGACATGTGTCATTAATGATTAACTCTTGAATGCTCTTGATTAATGGATAATCATGAGGATAGTGATTAATCCGATCGGTGCACGAGTCACTTTCTTTAAGGTAGACGAGTCTCAAGTCTGTAGTATGGAGACATTGGAGCGAGAGTGTAGATGTTTGTTAGAGAATAAAGATACCAAGCATGATCAATACGAAAAGTCAGATAGATGGCTACCCACTGGTCATTGACTTAATCGATGCTATAGTAGTGTGACTAATCTTTAGAATTATAGTGCTTCGACTGTTTATAATGAGGTTGCTATAGTTTGACTGTATATAAACTTGATCCTTAGCTATATAGGTCCTCGTAGTAGATGTTGGCTATAGTAGGTTTATGGTAAGAATAGGATATGTATCTAGATGGAATCTATCATCCTTGGTAGAGAAGAAAGATGTTCCTATGTAATTTATAAGACTAAATTCAAAAGACCTTAGCCAAGGCAGTGTGAACAGTGGAAAGAAGTTTCCACATAGTTCACATCAGGAACTCAAGTCGAATAAATTCTACATATGATAGATGTTGTGGTTTAACAAGTAATCTATAACCTCCATCTTATCGAGATCTTGACAGAAGGACTGTATCACACGATAACTGTGTTGGATTCTGATGGCACAGCGGAAGGGTTAGGTATTTAAAATTTCATTCAAAATACCTGATGCACCAAAAATCCTAATGCCTAGAAACCCTTGACTATAACAATCAAAGTATAATAAATGTAAACTAAGATAAGAAGAATACCTATAGCACTCATCCAATTTTATGAGGCATCCAAGTGTCTTTCCTCCAATGGTGATCCACACAGAAATTAGATCAAAGACAGTGCTTCTCCTTCACCTTGCTTCAAGAGTTCTAGCTCCTAAAACTCGACTAGCCATCGATCGATTAGACCTTCTTTCAGATCTGAGTTTGAACCTCTCAAAACCACCCACTAGACCTGACCACCTTCTTCTGAACCTCTTAAATCCTTAAAGCTATTAAGAATAGGCTTGTCTTAAAAGAACAAGCCTCGATCCTAAACTCTAGAGTTGTAAGAGAGGGAGAGAGGGAGTGGATAGGGGATGTAAGAATTGAATGATCAATCTATCTGCCATCTCCTATTTATAGCACTAGATGGGGTGCCAACTGAGAAGACATAGCTTATCTAGAAATCCATATCAGGTCCTTGTATCACATATCTGAGACTCTTCAGATAGGACTCTTCAGGGTGTGATACATCGACTAATTCCCTCTCACACGTGCACGCCCAAAAAAGGGCATCAAAAGCAATGATACATTACCTAATAATTTTCCATAATTTTCACACATAACCAGCATTTAAATATGATCTTTATCAGGAAAAAATATCAGATAAAATTATCACCCAAGACTCCTTAAACAGAAGGAGTCTTCGCATCTCTTCATGCGTCCAGAAGACCTCTCGCGCGTGCAGCAAGGTTCCAAATAATTCCATGCATAATCCTTATGATTTTTCATACTTTAAATGGTGTGGTAGGTGGTTTAAGATCTGATCTTATTGTCATAAAAATTATAGACCCAAAGCAGAAGGACTCTTGGTCCTTCTGCACGCCGAACCAAAGAGCGCATGCGCTCTTCTTTTTTGCGCCAAGAGTCCTTCACAACTTGGACTCTTGGTTTTTAGTCTTAATCAAGAGATGTGGTGCCTCTTATTGGCTGCTTCTAGGTGGCATGACCTAACCCAAATGCTCACCAAATTGGGTCAACAAATTAGCAAGGTATGAGATCAAATTGATCTCCCAAGGAGCTAGGATTTTCATATATGCTAGCATGCTTTCGAGAACCCTGATTGAATCCAAAATTTTAATCAATCTTATTAAAGGATCCTTGGCCAATTTTTATATGTGTGTGACCCATTGAATTTCATATCTAACCAATAGTAAGTTTGGGTATAAGTTGATCGAATTTGATTAAATTTCAATCTAACCGATTTAGGTCCAATCAAGCAAATCCGAGTTCAACAATTAGAATTCTTTCTAATTGGCAATCGAATTAAACTCTTTAATTTGATCAAACCTACAAGTCAAGATGATGTCTTGGAACGTATCATGACTATCTAAAAGATATGAAATTTGATAAAAGTATCAAATATATCCTTCAGTGGCACGTTACCATGCAATTCAATCCTTCTATCATCCCTGCACCCTGAATATGTTCATGAGTATGGAACCATATCAAACTCAAACACATATTCATATCGATTTTCAATTAACCAATGATGACTCTGATGATGAAGCATTTGAAACTCTTTCTAATCTCCTTTCTGCTTTTGGTCAAAAGACTTTTTCTGAGTCATTTAGGGTTGAGGATATACAAGATGCGATCTCCTCTTACTAGGAGTGATCGATTCCTTATTGACTTACTCATAACTTTCATGCACACTCCACCATATCCAAAACATTCCGTACATATCTTAATGCCGTGCCTGGGCATTAACTAAAATATGGGTTCATATGCATAAGATTCTTTGATGATCTCAGGTCTAAGGATCACTTGCACAACTTTCACTTAGAGAACCGTCTTTGATATACAAGTAAGACTTCCATAAGATGTTCTCTTTCATTGAGTCATTTCAGTGGACACATTTTCAAATAAGCACCCACATCCTTATATTAGTATCCCATACATAAGTGGCTAGTGAGATCTGCCACCCTCTCCATCGAGCATACATCGGATGTGCCAGTCTATCTGAAACATTGATCTCCGACTCAATGCTCCTATGATCAGAAATATTTAAGATTAGGGTTTTAGATCTCACAAGCATGACCCATTCATATCTCCTAAAATTATTATCCTAATCTTTGAGGTTCATCATAATCTTAGACATAATAAGATACAGCTAAATTGATGAATCAATGCTTCATTTTATTATCAAATAATAAATATCATTACATGAGTTGAAAAATTACAAAGAAAAGTCCCATTGCAACATACTTGCGATTGGCTTATAGGGCACTCTTCTTTCAATCTCCCACTTGTGCTAAAGCTAATCACCTTTGTATTTCAATCCCATACAATCAAGATAGCGATCAAATAGCTGCTGTGGTATGGCCTTAGTGAATGGGTCTGCTATATTATTCTTTGTGTCTACTCGTTCAAAGACAACATCTTGTCTCTCTACAATTCTCGAACGAGGTGGAAGCGTCTGAGGATGTGCTTGGATCTTTGATGAAACCTAGGTTCCTTAGCTTGAATAACGGCTCCAGTGTTATCACAATAAAGTAGCACTGGTCCTTCAATCTCAGGAACGACTCCTAATTCCATGATGAACTTTTTCATCCAGACAGCTTCTTTAGCGGCTTCACTAGCAGTGATGTAGTCTACCTCAATGGTTAAGTCAGCTACTGTCTATTGCTTGAAACTCTTCCAACTCACTACCCCAATATTTAGGATAAATATGTATCCTGATATTGACTTACTATCATCTAGATCAGATTGAAAACTAGAATTTGTATATCCCTCTAGTTTCAACTCTGACCGTTCTCCATATATGAGAAAAATATCTTTAGTCCTTCTTAGGTACTTCAGAATATTTTTCACAGTTTTCTAATGATCCTCTTCTAGATTAGCCTAAAATCTACTAGCTATGCCTAAAGCATAAGCTACTTTAGGCTTGGTACATAGCATGGCATACATTATTGATCCCGCAGTCGAAGCATAAGAGATTTCATTCATCCTCTTTCTCTCCTCTAGTGTCTTAGGATATATTTTTTGGAGAGTCGTATATCATGACTTGTAGGCAGGTAACTTTCTTACTTGCCTCTATATTAAATCTCTTTAATATGAGATCTATGTATCATGACTGGATAAGCCT
>KE505708.1:52430-65550 GCA_000441515.1 Elaeis oleifera
GTCTAATTGAATTAGGTTTGACAGAATTTCGAATTGGATTTGAATCGAATTTGAATTGAATTCGAGTTGAACCTAAATTAAAATTATTTATTTAATTAATTTAAATTAGATTAAATTTAATTAGATTTGATTTAATTTGAATGTAATTAAATTTACAATCTAAATAAGACTTCGATTCAAAGTCTAATTGAATTAGGATTAATAGGATTTCAAATTAGATTTTAATCAGATTCGAATTGGATTCGAATTGAACCTAAATTAAAAATTATTTTCTCTTAATTAATTTAAATTAAATTAAATTAAATTAATTTTAACTTATTTTGAGATTAATTAGATTTTATAATTCAAGTAGGACTTGGTTCAAAGCGTAATTAAATTAGGTTTGACAGGATTTCGAATTGAGTTTGAATCGGATTCGAATTGAATTTGAATTGAATCTAAATTATTTTTTAGATTATTAGTGATGGAGAAATATCACTGTCACTAATTCGATCGCTAATAATATTTTCAAAAAAATTATGTTTCTAAATTATTATTTAAGTTTTTTTAAAAAAATTATTAACGACGATAAGATTTTCATCACTAATAATCCTAATTCACCATCACTAATAATTATTTTATGTTTAAATATTATAAAAAATTTAAAAATTTAATATTTTTCGCTATGGCAATCACCGTCGCTAATAATTATGTTGCCATCGCTAATAGTATTAGCCACGGTAAAATTTTGGTCGATTTTGTGATGGCTAAAAGGTGTTATTAGTGATAAATTTTTACCATTACTAATACCGTCATTAATATTCAATATTCATGTAGTGATACCTGTTGTCTTATGGATGGATAACGTAGGAGTCAAGCCAAACTGCTCGATCCCATCTCCGTCATGGGCTGTGTCCACTCTGACCAAAGATCTGCTTGAAAAAATCTCATGTAGTAATAAAAATTTCACTCTATGACATCACCTCTCATCCTTTCGAATCTCGCATCTGGTGCCCGATCCACCTCCATCTGGAGCTCCACCTCACATTGGGCTCCCCCTGGCTCCTGAAGCTCTATCTCATACTAGGATCCTCACTAGGTAGTAATGTCCTCTCATCCTCTTCTTTCCTCTAGAATAATCCTATCGCGGTGCATAACCTTCAGGATTCCATCACCAGCTACCCACCTGTAGCTGTTTGAATCCAGTTTGCTTGGTGAGATAAGATTTCATCTGAAATTGGGTATAAATCAGACCTCATCTAATCTCCTCATTGTACCATCATGTATCCTCCAGTTGATCATCCCAATACCTCTAATCATACAGCTCAATCCATCCGACAGATGAATAGTATCCTCACTGCTCTCCCAAGAGTCAAACAGCTCCACTCTGTAACATACATGATGGGTGCATGCAGAATCTAAAATTCACTACTGAAAAAAATAGATATCTTATCAGATATCACTAAGACATCATCTTCTGACTCGTTATAGACCGTCACCACAGTAGCCATCGTTCGATCTCTGAGTTGAGAGCAATCTCTGACATGATGCCCCAACTCATCACATCGATAGTACTTGATTTTACTGGGGTCCCTCATCTTAGACCTAGATCATCCTCCTCGTGATCTTTTGCTGCTCCGTCTACTGCCACTTGCTCCTCCAGAAACCGTCAAAGCTAGCTATCGCCATCCAAGCTCGAAGCTTGATTCTCCTTTTTGAGAATCTCATTCTGGAGAATCACCGTGGTGACCTTATCCATCTTAATAGTGCTCTTCCTTACTAGAAGAGCAGTCATCAAGAACTCATACGAAGGAAGAAGTGATGCTGGCAAGATCAATACCTTGATCTTCTCCTCAACCTTCTCACCTACACTGAGATGATCGATGAGAATCTTCTAGAAGTGGCTGAGATGCTCCTGCATGCTCTGTCCCTCGTCCAACCACAGTTGCCAGAACTACCTCCAGAGAATGAGAGTGTTGGTGAGAGACTTTGCTATGTACAACTTCTCGAGCTTCGATCACAGTACTGTCGAGGAAGTCTTGCCAAATACATGAATCACCACTTCATTCGTCAGGTATAAATAGATGGTACTCACCATCTGTATCTATAGCCGCTCCTAGGTTTTCTCCTCTATGGTGGCTGGCTTCTTCTCATGCAAGAGAGAGTCGATCAACCCATGTTGGATGAGCATGTCCTTCATCCTTGCTTGCCACAAGGAGAAATTACTCTTTTCATTGAACCGATTGATCTCCACTTTGATTGTACTTATCTTCTCCATCTCCAATCTTGATCAACACCATCTCTGTCTGGATCGTTTGGTACCACTTCTCCATAGTAACCAGACTCTGATATCACTTGTTGGGAGGAAAAGAAAGAAGAAAAGAGAGAAAAATATCACAAAAAATCAAAATAATATAGATTGGCCTCAAGCCTACCTCCACGGGATGTGCCAGTTTCACTATGAGAGAAAAAAATCAAATAAATATAAGAAGAACTCACCACTCAACCTTTGTATAAAAATCTCTAAATAAGAAGTTTCAAAATTCTCATAAAAGCTCTCTGAAATCTCTCAAGAAGCCTCTCTGCATGATCAAGATGTCACCAGCTACCTAACGCAATAAACGACTCATCAATCAGAGTTATATAGCCTCTAAAAACTCCAAAACAGTGTTTCACTAGGATATCGGGCTAAAATCAAATCCTAGAATCTTTCTGAACCGTCCGATCATGACTGGCTCGAATCAGAGCCATCCGATTATGCAATCAGGCATCTCAGGCTCCTGATCAAACTCAGGATCAATCTGGGCCATCAGATCTTCATCGATGTTGATTTCAGCCATCAGATTGTGCTCAATCACACATGGACTGCACCATCTACACCATGGACCACTGGTCCATGCAGGGCCTATGAGCTATGATAGAGCATGGTCCATCATGGACCGTGAAGGATAAACAGGCCTGATAAGGTTGCAAATGGGTCGAGTCGGATCGGATCATGAGTGACCCCAATCCGACCCAGTCTCTTGATCGGGTCCTAATGTTGGACCCAGGTCCAACTCAATTGAAAATTAGCTCGGAATGGGTCGGGCCCATAATCAAAAAGTCTACTCATTAGATCATTTGGGTCAGGTCGGGTCCATATATAATCCAGTCCCTATCTAAAATTTTGGATCTAGCTTGGGCCCAAATTCTGGTCGGGTCTTGTTTGTATAATAAACCAACATATGCAAAATTTATGACAAAAGAAATAAATATTACTTTACCTTAACTATTAATTTATAAGCAATTTTTCAAAATCTCACAGTCAAATTGAGTAAAACTATATGAAAAATAACAATACTACAAGAGCATTTGAAATTCTAATCTCACTTTATTTATTCTATAGTTTACATGTTGGATTCAATATTGAATTTGGATCAGATCGGATTAGATCGGGTCGGGTCTGAATTTAGTAAATCCAGACCCGACCCAAAATATTGAATGAGTCTAATTTTAGAATCCGACCCAGTCCCGTGGGTCCTTTAAAATGGATTGGATCGGGTCTAAGCGGTCGGGCTGGGTCGGGTCACGGGTTAACCTGACCCATTTGCAGCCTTAGGGCCTGGGACCCCATGCTAGGTTGGGGCCCCATGTTGGGCTGCATGCTCGCACTAGCCCATGCAGCCGCTGGCCTGTGGATCCCTCTGACGGCCCATGGGCCATACCATTTGCTCTCGACCTTCTCTCGCATATATCTCCTCCATCTGGACTCCGTTTGGGCTATTCTTAGACTCGTTAGATTTTGTTCGTCATCCTGGACCTCGTTCTTGACTTATTATGGATCAGATCTCAGATATTATTCTTAATAATAACTTGATCATGCAATCTCGATTGAGATGATCCTTTTTGAAATTGGATATTTTTTCAAGATTTATAATTTTGGGATAGCTCCTAAAGGGGCTAAATCAAGCCAAAATTCCATCATTTGGATCTCAAAATGGATTGATCAAATCAAAACTTTTCTTTTCAGAAAATACTTTAATTAGGAGTTATCTTTCAATCCATGAAGAGTTAGATGGGGTAATAGAAGGCAAATTAATATAAAATTGAGATCTATTTTCTATAAAATTTTAATTATTTTTTTTATTTTTTAAATTCATCATATTTTTTTAGAGATCTAGTTTTATTTAAGCTAGGAAAAGGAACCAATCCGAATTATTTAATGATGGACTTCTTTTAGAAGATAAGAAGAAAAATCCGATCCAAATTATGTAAAGACGAACCTTACTATTATACATACAAACTAGATACCTCAGTATATGTTATTGAGAATTAATCAATAAAAAAAAGTTGGGATTTAAGCCCTACTTTCATAATTCTTCCATCANCTTTTTTTTTTTGTAGAGATCCAAGTTGAGCGGATTGAAAAAAATCTTTTTCTCCCAATTGGATCATCTCTGCTAATTAAGCATGATCAAGATGTCCTTGATAATGGTATCAATACTCCCAACTTCAAGTCTAAGAATGCTGTAGAACTCTTGGATGAAGTTTGGGTACATTGGCACATCAAAACTACACATGAACTCTCACCCTTGCTCTCTAATCCATTGTCTAATAGTGAAATGCTCTCTCTCAAAGAAGCTGATATCAATCTTCTTACCTGTGGTCACCACCGTTGAGAACAACGGCATTGACGATGGCGATGGCTAAGGTGGTGGAGAACTCCTCTTAGTCCTCTGGGCTGCAAGACCCTCATTTCTAGCTTTTGACCATTGTTCCATATGTTCTAGGGCACAGGTGTACTTCAAATAGTAGGTCAATTGCTTGCGTGGAGTCCTTGGAGTTTGAATTCGAGAGATTTTGGGGGAAATCAAGGAATGGAAGGTTCAAAAGGGTTGGGTGAAAATGTTGGTGGGGACTCTAGCAAATAGTGAATGGGATGGGAAGAAATAATGGGGATGGCTCGGTTTTAAAATTGTGGTCTTGATGTAGGGGCGACTCAAACTTTCTTCTCGAGTCAATTCTTGTCAGGGTTCGACTTGAATAAAACTATGAGTCGACTCTTGTAGGCACATTAACTATGAGTTGACTTACAGTGACTATGAGTCGACTTGAGCTCTATCTTGAAAATTGACTCCTTGTGATTAAGAGTTGACTCTTAAAACCTTGAGACGACTTGAGGAAGGGATTCAAAGGGGATATTCAATTGAAAAGCAATCAAATAATAGCTAAAATAAGGGCAAATTGAGAAATTTGAGAGAGTTGGGTAGGGGGTCATCTAGTTGATGGGTCATAAACTCCTAACTCTCTTCTAATCATGTTAAACTTTTCTTCACTTAGGGGCTTGGTGAATATATCTACTAGTTGCCTATCAGTGCACACAAAATTAAGCAATACATCATTGTTTTAAATATGATCTTTATGAATGATGTCTCATCTAATGTGCTTAATTCTTGAATGCTAAATTAGATTTTTGGTTAGGTTAATTATATTTATATTATCATATCTTATAGAGATTTTATTAAATTTAATATCACAATCCTCAAGTTGTTGTTTAATCCACAAGATTTGTATACAACAACTTCTGACTATAATATATTCAACTCGATCGAGGATAATATAACTAAATTTTATTTCTTGCTAAATTAAGTGATTAAGTTAATTTCTAAAAATTGATAAATTTTACTAGTATTCTTTTATCTAGTTTATGACCAGTAAAATCAGCATAAGAATATCCAATTAAATCATTGAAAGAATATCTAGAGTACCATAATCCTACATGATATATACCAAATAAGTATGTAAGGATTCTTTTAACAGCAATAAGTGTGATCCTTTGGCATTAGTTTGAAATTTTGTGTACATATAAATACTAAATATTGTATTTAGTCTACTAGTAATAATATAAATAAAGATCTAGTAATACCTCGATAAGCCTTACGATCGATACTTTTACCATGCTTATCTTTGTCAAGCTTGCATGAAGGACTCATAGGAGTGCCGATTGGCTTGACATTATCCATCCTAAACTTTTTGATATTTTTTAATATATTATCTTAATTAATGAAGATTCTCTTTCTGGTTGACTTGATTTAAAGTTCAAAAAAAAGTTTAGTTCTCCCATTATATTCATCTCGAACTCTCCTTGTATTAACATAGCAAAGTATTAACAAAGAATTTCATTAGTAACATCGAAAATAATATCGTCTACATAAATTTGAACAACTAATAAATCATCATCTCTTTTCTTTAGAAATAGGGTGATATCTACATTTTCTCTAGTAAATTCATTATCAAGCATAAATATAGTTAGTCTTTCATACCAAGCACATGGAGCTTATTTCAAACTATACAATATTTTGTTAATTTGTAAATATGATTTTGAAAAGTATGATTTTCAGATCTGGATGATTGTTCAACATATGCTTCTTCAGCTATATGACCATTTCAAAAAATACTTTTAACATCTATTTTATATAGTTTAAAATTCATGAAGCATGCAAATGCATGCAACAATCTAATTGCCTCTAATCTGGCTACAGATGTAATGGTTTTATCAAAATCTATTTCTTCTTCTTGATTAAAACTTTTAGTTATGAGTCTTGCTTTATTCTTATAACTGTTTCATTTTCATCTAACTTATTTTTATATACTGATTTAGTTATAATTATTGGATGATCAATAGATCTACTCACTAATATCCACATCTTATTCTTTAAATTGATTAAATTCTTTTATATAGTATTTATCTAATTAGAATCATTTTCAGCTTCTTCAATAATTTTAGATTCAATTTGCAAAATTAAAGCTAAGTGATTGTAAACATTTCTGTAGCTTCTTTAATAGTTTTAGATTCAATTTATGAAACAAAAGCTAAGTTATTGTAAACATTTTTTAGGATGAGCAAGTTCTTAGCCTTGTGATGGATTATTGATAATAAGATTTTTAAGATAACTATAGGCATACCTCCACTCTTTAGATATATCCTCACCATGTGTTTGATTGTCCTCATGGTTCTCCTCCTCAATTTCATATTTTTTAGCATTCCCTTCTTCATTTTATGTCAGAGTCTCTTATAGAGTGTGATCTTCCACTTTTTTATCTAGAGTTCTTGCATCATCATTGACAATATTTTCTTTTTTGAGGATAGATTATTAGCCTCATCGAAAAGCACATGGATATATTTTTCAATAAGTAAGATCCTTTTGTTGAAGACTCTATATGTCTTACTAGATAAAAAGTATCCAAGAAAGATACCATTTTTTGACTTGGCATCAAATTTTTCAATCCTATTCTCTATTATTTAACAAAAAAAAATATCGACAACCAAAATATGAAAGTGGCTAATATTAGGTTTTCTATCTTTTCAAAGCTCATAAGGAGTTTTTTTTTAATATCGATCGGATCAAAGCATGATTCAAAATATAACATGTTATGTTAATTTCTTTCATCTAAAAATATCTTGGAAGATCACTTTCACGCAACATGTATAGGTCATTTCTTTTAAAGTTTTATTTTTATTTTACAATCCTATTTTATTGAGGTGTCTTAGATACAAAAAAATATGCTCAATTTCTTTATCATTACAAAATTTTAAAGTTTTGATTTTTAATTTCAGTTCCATGATCACTTCGAATGCAAACAATAGTAGAATTCTTTTCATTTGAAACTTTTGGTAAACTTTAAAATTATAGAGAAAGCTTCATCTTTTTGTGCCAAAAATAAAATCCAAGTGAATAAAAAAGAAACATCAACAATCACAAGACTATATCTCTTACTTCATAAGCTTGTGGTCTTAGTAAGTCCAAATAGATCCATATGAATTGATTTCAGGATCTATAAGTTGAAACAAGATTTTTGACTTGAATGAACTTCTAGTTTATTTTCAAGTTGGCAAGCATTACAAACTCTATTCTATTTAAATTCAATTTTGGTAAACCTTTTACATGATCGCTCTTAATAAGTTTTAAAATCAGATCTATGCTAGCATGTCCTAATTTATGATACCACAATTAATTAGTCTCATTGACTTTGGCATCCATTGCAACTAAATATTGACCATTATTTATAGAAAGATCATTTAGATCCATCATATAGATGTTTGCATGCCTATATCCAACGAACTTAATACTATCATCATTGGAACTAAAACAATACATAGAGATAATTTAACAACTACTTTAAAATCTTTGTCATAAAGTTGATTAATACTAAGTAAATGATATTTCAATCCATCAACTAATAATTCAATATTGGTCAAAGAAATGATACGTATTTACCCATTCCAATGATGTGTCCTGTGCCATTGTCGCCAAAAGTCACTACTCCTTTAGCTTCAAAGATGATATGTTATAATTTATCATCCATCATATGTCTTGAACAGTCATTATCGAGATATCATCTTCTTTTCTTTCCTCAAGTTGTAAGATACACCTACGAAAGAAGATCAAGTTGTAATTTTAAGTACTTAAGCTTTGTTGGATCCTTTTGGTTTAATCATAATGGTTTCTTTGGAATCCACACTTTCTTAATCTGGTATATTCTTAATTTTTTGAAATAATAAGTATAGACTTTATATCCAAGTTTTTCATAATAGAAACATATGATATTTGAAATAAGATTTGATGAAGATTTCACAAAGAAATTTTTTACAAATTTCTTCTACTTATGGGGATTAAAACCAAGACCGGCTTAGTTAAAAGTAGCACTTTGATTACTCAAAATCTTATGAAGTTTTTCCAAACTAAGAGTGAATTTATCAATTATATATTTGAATTTTTCAACTTCTTTAATTAAAGATTGATTTCTTTGCAGCAAAGACTCTTTTTTAAAAAAAACTTTTTTTTCCTTTGGTTAATTCTTGATTGCATCTTTTCGGCTCTTTATTTTCAAGCTAAGTTTCTTGAACTCATCTAAAAGATGAAGAAAAGTATCTTGAAGCTAATCAAAGATAAAATCATATTTAAATATGAAAGTTACCTTCTTCTCATATGCTATGAGACAGATTTGTCACTTTTTGAGGCTCTTTATCTGAGTTAGAGTCCTCGGTACTATCACTCCAAGCTACCATTAGTCTTTTTGTGAATTTCTTAGAGGATTTCTTGAGAAGAGGGTACTCGTCTTGAACTGTCCAGATTTCTTGCACTTGTAGGACATGGGCTGCTCTTTTTCTCTTGTTTGTCTAATTCTCCTTTCATGAAAGGCTTCTTTCTGAAACTTTGTCTTTTCCTCCCATGAATTTTTTGAATCTTTGAATTAATGATCAATGTCATACCCTTATCATCATCACTTTTTTCAAATTCTTCACATTCTTTCTTATCTTTGGCTATGGACTTCAAGATTATTATCTTCTTTTCTTTACTTCCTCCTTATTATGTTGCTTCATGATCAACTCATGAGTCTTCAATGAATCAAGAAGTTCTTCCAAAGGTAATGCATTGAGGTCTTTGGCTTCTTGTATTATAGTAACTTTTGCCTCCTAAGCTCTAGCTAGTGATCTGAAAATTTTACAAGTAAGCTCACTATTAGTATAAGATTTTTAGACTTTTAAGACCATTTACAATATCAACAAATCTAATAAATATTTTAGTGATGGATTTATTTGTTTCATCTTAAATAGCTCATACTTATGAACAAATATATTAATCTTTGATTCTTGAAATTGATTGGTATCCTCATGGATAACCTTTAACCAATCCCATATTTTTTAGCTAAATATATATAGATATTCTATTAAATTCATCTTACCTACAGAGTAACACACACACACATATACATATATAACACTACAAAGAATTTTTAGCAGCTCTTTTATAGAGGCAAAAGAGAAAAGTGCCTCTAGTGCCATCGTTTCAGAGGTAATATCAATATTATGCCTCTAAATATATACTTTATGCTCCAACTAATTATAAATACCATCAGAATATAACAACTGCCTCTATATATGTTGCTAATTTTTTACCTCTAAAATGGATACTGTAGTGAGGCAAAACAATGGGATGGGAGAGCGTGAGACTTTTTGGTGCCTTAATTTTAGGGAGGAAATTTTCTCCTGATGCGGACATTATATAGATTTGAGGGATCGAATCCGAAAGGATGCGAATCGACTTGACAGCACCGATTCTTGCAGGATTCTGACACTGTTGAGCTAGAATAGCTATAACTTTATCATCCAATATTAGAATCTTTATTATGACCCCATTTCAGAAAGTTTTTGAGTTTTACGAGGCTGGCCACTTTACCGTCATTATAAATTTTGAATCCTAATTTAATTGTTTGACAGGCCAATAGGAGCATGCAAGAATCCTAGTCCAACATAAAGTCTAGTCTTGATTTATTCATTATTTTATTCTCTTTCGAATTCCTTCTTGTAGTTGAATTAAGATTTTTTGCTTATAAATAAGGCTTCTTGGTCATCATTATAATTAGATTATTCAAATTATTGAAATAAAATTTCAGAGAAGAATTTCTTCTTCCCTTGCACTTTTCTTTTGTTTCGTGCGTTTTCTTCCGCCTTTCCATCCAAATATGGCTTTAGGCTACGTCATCTCTCCACCAAAATACTAATAACTCCCCACTAAAATACTAATATGGATAAATTATAACATGCCCTAAAATCTTCTTCTTAGAATACCATCGTTCCTTTTGGGCCACCATTCTTCTTCCTTGCCCATTATTCTTCTTCCTTACCTTTAGTTTCACTCATTCAAGTCTCTTCGAATGGCCTCATTAGCTGGTATATGAAAATTTAATGCCTATATTTTTTAGATGCAATATTTCATAACTCTTGGCTTGGGTAATTTGATTTTCTTCTATTCTTCTATGCCCTTACTTAATCATGCATGTCCTATTCAATTTATACGTTATGATGATTTGAATAAGTGGTTTATAGATCCATTATTGTCAGTTTTTAAAGCCATTAAATCTCCTATTAGATTTATATATTATGATGATTTGAATCGGCAATTTTATAAGTCCATTTTTATCAGATTTTAGAACCGCTAAGCCTTGTCATCCCCTTCCAATTAAATGGCTTGTTGATGTGCAGAGATGCCAAAACCAGAAGGATCATTAACATTGCAAAAGAAAATAGAATACCAAAAGGTTAAAATGAGAAAACAGAGTAAAAGAGTTTATGGACAAAATCTTCCACCACTATAGTTTCTATGGATGGATAATGATGGCTCATGAGCTAAGTATAGTAGTTTGCTCTTGAGATACTATGTGAATAGTCTAACATCCAGATTTTTTATATGCAAGATTTCATAAATTTAGTCTTACGCTATTTTGATTTTTTTCCTATTGTTCTATTCCTCTCACTTAATCACACATTCCCTATTAAATTTATACATTGTGGTGATTTGAATCAATCACACATTCCCTATTAAATTTATACATTGTGGTGATTTGAATCAACATTTTTTATAAGTCCATTATTGTCAGATTTTAAAGCAATTAAGTCACATTATTTCCCTCTTATTAAATACCTTTTTAGTTTGTGAAGATGCCAAAACTGAAAGGGTCATTAACATCAAAAGGAAATAGAATTCCAAAAGGTTAAAACAAAAGAACGGTACATGTCTATTTGCCCAAATGGATTCTTTATTTTAACAGAATATCCCTTTCCAAAACATTTTAATGTTAACTTGAGAGAAGTTATGAAAGGAAACAGAATTCTAAAGGTTAAATACGAGAACATGGTGGAAGTCCATTTGCCCAAACAGACTCTTTTATTTTTAACACAACATTTCTTTCCAAAACACTTTAATGCTCGTTTGAGAGGAGTTTGTAATCACGTCTCTAGTTTCTAGTCTAATGAAAATATTGATATCAAATTAAATAAAATTTTTACTTTAAAACTCTTACGTCTTTTTTCTCTGCCATGTCATCATCTATCTCTGAACATTTTTTTAAATTTTTGCTCAGATAAAATATAAATAAAAATAAATAAATTATTTTATTTTTTATTTGACACTGGATTAATTATTCAATATGATAATTATACATGCATTTTATAAGAAGCCATTATCTTTCTTTTGCAATATGCATTTGGCGTTATAACTGATGTAACATGAGCAACAGCAACAACAGTACAGTCAATAATAGTTTAATCAGCAACACCAACTAAGTCAACACGGACATTGATCACAATGACACCAGTCACAGCAGCATCAATCACAACGGCACCATCAAAGTCAACAACAACAAGCTGATTCTAATTAATGCAAACTTAATGGTTCTCAACCCCAACAGTCCCGATAACACCATGATGAATGTAAATGATTCAGATATGCCATACATGAGCTATCTAGTAATAAAATAATTTTTTTTGGCTTGGTAATGGCATACATTATCTAGTAGTTGTTTTCTTAAATTTGATGAAATAGCTGATGTCCGTTGTTTGGTGGATGTTTTTAGTATTTTATATCAAATCTGAACTAATATGCTATGTTGCGGCCAATCCCCTCGTCACGCCTGGTCGCCGGGAGCGAGCACCTGCACGGGAAAGTCCTCACAGATCGGAGGCGACTCCGGTCGGGGACCCTCCGACGGTCAAGTCAGAGAGGAGAACGGGCAACAGTGTAGAGGAGAGAACCAGAGGGCTCAAGAGCACTCGAGAGGGCTTCAGGGAGCTTACCCAGCATTGCTTGGCCTTACTTGATTACTGTTGCCTTACCCCTTTTATAGTTGGAGGCGGTATGATTCCGCCGTCAGTGATGTTGACAACTGTGGAGTTGTCTAGTCGTCCTGGGCTGTCACATCGCCGGGGGTTGCCATGCCGTCGATGGGCTGACAGGTCCCAGAAATTAATTGGCGTCCTTGGCAGGACGAATTCTCCAGGCCTCTGGCAGGACAAGGTCCCCCTGGCGGTCGTACGGCGTGTCCTTGACGGGACTGCAGCCCATGCCAGCTGTCTGGCAGCAGTGTGGGGGCTGGCCGACTGTAAGTCGAGCCTTCGCTGTCGGGTGACGACCCCAGGGCACAGTCGGCGCCTGGGAAGTCTGTAGGAGTCGGGCGTTAGTCGTCGTACCCGGGATGGAGTCGGCTTCAGGGCAGTCGGTGTCGGTGCTGACCGGTCAGACCGACATGCCCAGACCGAGCCCCATCGGCAGTCGCCGTCGTTGCGCCCGTTCGGTCGGGCGAAGTCGGTGTCAGAGGGTCG
>KE505708.1:69209-82735 GCA_000441515.1 Elaeis oleifera
CTCCTGAGGAGGAGACGGAGAGTGATGAGGGCGCCGACGGCTACCCCTGGACGGCATGGGGTTCGCCACCGGCGGTTCTGCCTACGAGTGCGGCGAGCAGGCGGGCTGCTGCTGGAGGCTTCTGACCACGTCTGTCAACACGGTCATCTGCCGTACGATCGCTGCGATCTGCGTCTCCGTGGTCACTGCCGGACGCGGAGAGCTGGACTCTGCCACGGGGAGTGAAGGGGAGGCCTCTTCCCGGCGGGAAGAACGCCTCGCCGACCCGGTGGCTTTTGATCGCTGAGCTCTGGTTCTCGTCATCTTGGAGAGGAAACTTTGTAGTGGTCGAATAGAAGCCCCCCTACCTGGCGCGCCAAACCTGTTGCGGCCAATCCCCTCATCGCGCCTGGTCGCCGGGAGCGAGCACCTGCACGGGAAAGTCCTCACAGACCGGAGGCGACTCCGGTCGGGGACCCTCCGACGGTCAAGTCAGAGAGGAGAACGGGCAACAGTGTAGAGGAGAGAATCAGAGGGCTCAAGAGCACTCGAGAGGGCTTCAGAGAGCTTACCCAGCCTTGCTTGGCCTTACTTGATTACTGTTGCCTTACCCCTTTTATAGTTGGAGGTAGTATGATTTCGCCGTCAGTGATGTTGACAACTGTGGAGTTGTCTAGTCGCCCTGGGCTGTCACATCACCGGGGGTTGCCATGCCGTCGATGGGCTGACAGGTCCCAGGAATTAATTGGCGTCCTTGGCAGGACGAATTCCCCAGGCCTCTGGCAGGACAAGGTCCCCCTGGCGGTCGTACGGCGTGTCCTTGACGGGACTGCAGCCCATGCCAGCTGTCTGGCAGCAGTGTGGGGGCTGGCCGACTGTAAGTCGGGCTTTTGCTGTCGGGTGACGACCCCAGGGCACAGTCGGCACCTGGGAAGTCTGTAGGAGTCGGGTGTTAGTCGTCGTACCCGGGATGGAGTCGGCTTCAGGGCAGTTGGTGTCGGTGCTGACCGGTCAGACCGACATGCCCAGACCGAGCCCCATCGGCAGTCGCCGTCGTTGCGCCCGTTTCGGTCAGGTGAAGTCGGTGTCGGAGGGTCGGTGTCGGGACCCGTTGGTGAGTCGGCACGCGGTCGGTGTCGGGGTTAGTCGGTATATCCCAACACTATCCATTATCTGTTTTCTTAAAATTGTCCCATATATCTATTTTCATGTTAATTAGGTTTATGTAGCAAGAAAGATCGAGATGTTGCAAAATGCCTTTGGTTGCAAAAAATGGATGATAATCAATGGTTTGACATCCCATTCAACATATACGACCAACCTATTGGGCTACATGCTGGAAAGCTATCAAGTTATCTTGGTTTGCTTCCATGGGGTGGGCAGATTGCACCCATTAATTATACTGATAGTTGGCAATTCTGAAGGAAAAAAAAAAAGAAGACCGTATGTGGCAACTAATTGAGATAATACAATTACTTAAAAAATTTTAGTGCATGTAAGCCATCCATTAAAATCTATTTAGGTTAGGATATGTTGCAGTCAACTCTCCATCGTCTGTCGTCGGTATCGAACACCTGCAAGACAGCATCCACATAGACTGGATTGGTGTCCGACAGAGACTCTCCGATATTTAAGTCAGAGGAAGTTAGTGAACAGTAACTTTGATTGTATGAAGTAGCAGAGCTTTGGCCCAAAGTTGGCTTACCCGTATTATTCACTTACCTCCTCTTTTATACGTGATTTTGATGTAACCGTCGAGCACGTGATCCCATTTTTATGACGCTAAATTGTCGGATCATAAATATAGAATTAGTGGGGCGTTACTTCTCTTTAATAACCATGATATAGTCAATAACCATTCGTGACGATTATAGTATATTGAGCAGATTGCCGACCATACGTCGGTATAACCGTCTTTATATCGATAAAATCTATGAGCGACCATCGGCTATTAGCTCTATCATGCCGACACATGCCGACGGTTTAAGTCATTCACTGTCGATCGGTGGTAGTTGAATACTAGTCGGTCAATTGATCTTAGTTGAGTAGCCGATAGTAGGTTGGTGTAATTAGCTCGGTCAGTCGATGAAGAATCGGTACTATCTATTCGATCGATGTATTGTCGGAGTCGTAGTGACCAAAGTCTAGGGTCGGTCGGTTTACCCTAACAGTTACCCCCCACTCTCAAGTCCAAGGTGAGCCAACATGTGAATTGTCACGTGGTTTATCACGTTGGACGAAGAGAGTTCTGTCACATCAAGTCTCGATTTTGATGCCATTTTCTCCTAGATATGGATGATCGGCTACTTTGTCGTGTTGGCAGGTATGGTCATCTGTCACACTGACCAGTCGATTCGGTATCAGTTGTCAGTGTCAGATGTCGTTTCAGAAAGTCGATTCAGTGTCAGACGATATGATTTTGATAAGTAGATTTGTGCCATGTGTCTGATATTATTGGATCAGAGTTGGGGCAGGTGCGTCGAACCATCCGATCAATGGTCGGTACAGATGTTGCCATTTGTCCTCATCTGATAGATCTTTGATTTGACTACCTTCATCTCGACCGTCAAGGGATCCTATATATATAGGGTCACTCTCAGCCAAATTTTTACTTTCATTGTCTTTGGTGCCGGGACTCTACCGGATTGTTACCCCAATGTTTGAGATTATCGCTCCTAACTTTCAGGTCAAGTTTGTTTTCTTTTTGAGTTCTTTCCTCTAGAATCCTCGTCTTCTTTAGAGTCATTCTTATAGCTAGGACTTCTCCTTCTCGGGATGATCGGTCGGAGAATTCGACTAATGAATCCCAGTCGAGTCGGGATGTGGTCTCTTCACTTTCGGGATCGAACGTTGAGTGGCTCCGAGAGCAGTTCTGTATCCCAGAGCAGTTTCAACTTTTCATCCCTGGAGCTGATGGTTGGGTGAATAACCCTCCTTTGGGCCAGATGCCTTCTATGTCGAAGATCTTTAGGCGGGTCTTCGATTTTCGATCTCAAAATTTATCCGAAATATTTTGGATTATTACGGACTTTGTTCGGCTCAGCTGGCACCAAACTCGATCTGTTTGATAATTAATTTTGCTTTGTTATGTCAGATGTTGCCGACCATGCCTCGCCCTTCTCTTTTCGAGCCTTCTTTTTAAGGGTGGTGGTTCTTCAACCTCCGAAAAGGTCTATCCTTTATTATCGATTTTTCATCGTCCATTCATGGATGGAAGAACCAGTTCTTCTTTGTTTCTTCTTCCCTTGGGATTTTTTTTCTCGTTGGGACGATCCACAAATCGGTCCCAACGACAACAGCCAAGTAGAGGTCGACGATCAGGAGGACTTTCACCGACTGAAAGACATGGCGGTCCCGAAACAGAAAGAGCTTGTAACCGAATAGGCCCTTTATGATGCCGGCCTTAGTTCGGTCCTTCGTCTAGGTATAGTATAGTTGGTTGGTCATTTCTGACTTTTCTTTACTTGCTGAATTGTACTGACTTTCGTTGTAATTGCAGCCATACAGCAGAGGGTGCGAGTGTCGAACATCGATATTTGTTAGCACACTGTCAAGAAGAGGTAGCGTCTGAGGCTGGGCCTTCACGGTCGTCGAAGAGGCATCAAACACCAGCTCCAGTCGGCATTTCAACATCGGATGTGGAATCCGATGCTCCGTCGGCTTCGGTTCCCAAGCCAGTCCTGGCATTGTCGGCCCCGACAGTGCTCCCTGTTGCGTCGATAGTGCTCCCTGCTGCGTCATCCGAGGAAATGGCGGCGAGGAAAACTACCAAACAGCATCGGTAGTCCCACCACCTGAGGAGGTTCGGGCTGAGGCAGGAGAGCTTGAACAATCTACGGCTGTGCCAGTTGCTCCTTCAGTTGGAGCGCAGTCAAGCTCAAGCTTCTCCTCGCTTTCAAACATGGGGTCACCGACAATAGACCGGGGGAAAGCTTCGGTGACATCGATGGAAGAAGTTGCATCGAAGGGCCATACGGTTCACTTCGACTTTTAAGTACCAGTCGATGAGTCGGCCCTGGTTAATTCTATACTGGCCAAGCGATTGTGCCAGGCTACTCTTCTTCTGGCTGATTGAGAGTGCCAGAGGAAACGATCAATGGTCGAGATGCTTTCATCCTTTTATCCAACGATCATCGGGATAAGTTCTTTGATAGACTCTTCTCTTTTTTTTTTAAACCTGACTTATCTTCTGTCTGCAGTTGATCCACGACATGTCCGATCTGGAGGCTGGCTACATGAAGTTCGGTGATATCCATAGTGCGTGGAAGAATAAGGTAGCAGCCGTCGATGCTGAGAAAGCGGCTGCACTCAAACAACTTAAGTCGGCGACAGAACGGGAAGCCAAACTTCAGGAGGAGATTTTCTGACTAACTCATGACTTGGTATCCTCGAGGGCCGAACTTCAGTCGGCTCAAGAGGCTATTTCAGCTTTTGGGTCACAGGTCAAGAGCAAGAAGCACTCTATCCACCGGCTTCGATGGGAACGAGATTGATGCATCGAGGAACTCGAAGCCGAATGTGGATGTCATCGGGCCAGCCTGAAAAGGTTGGCACTAACCGAAGAAGAATTATCCTCCGCTCGAGCCGATGCTGACTTGGCAAAGGTGGAAGTGGAGTCAGCAAGGGAAGCATTGAGTCGGGCAGTCGAGGATTTTCAAAGTTCGAAAGAATTCAAGGAAGAGATCCTCAAAAGTGGCTTCGTCTCGTACTACGTCGGGTATAAAGACGGCTGAGATGCGGTCGTAAAATTATACCCGAGCTTCGACTTGAGCAGCATCATCCTTCCAGGAATGGAAGATGGGGTTGCTGAAGAAAAGCTGCTCCGACTCAAGATGAAGCACGGAGCGGGCCTAAAATCATTCAAGTCGATAATGTTACCCTCGAACAAGGAACAAAATAGTGACGAAGCTTAGTTGGTGTATTTTGCCTCTTCTTTTGTGTAGTCTGATACTTGTAGTTGAACTTTGATCCAATTTTGTAACTCTTTGTTGATAATGAATGAAAATATTTTTAAATTTGAACTCTTATTTTTTGGAATGTCTGCAATGTAAAGTAACTACCGAACATTGATCGGTGATCCGATCATTTGGTAAGACTCGTAGAATATCCGTTAGTCACGTAGTCCTCGACGTACTTTGATGGTAAGTCGAATATCTAATACCCGACACTTGGTCGGATTTGTACGTCGGATTATTTGATAATCGGTGGCAAGCCGAATATCCTTCGACTAGCTATAGCCATGTCGATACAATTCCAATCCGACTTTGATCATTTTGGTATTTTGTTCTGCTTAGTTGGGACTAAGTTGGCATATTAGTCTTTCTACTATAGTCAGCTTTTACAATGGAGAGCCGACAATGAGAATCGAGGTATAATCGACAGTATAGCTTTTGCAATGAATGCCTGTATAGTCGATGTCGGTTGAGATTGCAGTTGGTATGTCAGTTTTTGCAGGAGAATCGAATACAGTCATCATCGAAGCAGTTGATTCTTCGATTTTTATAGTGGAGACTGAAATAAACTTCGTGTCAAAGTATAGCAGATAGTTCGGCTTTGGCAATGAAAGCCGACATATAGCCAGTAGTTGATAAAACTTGTCAAAGGCTTGTGATTCTGAAATTCTGATTGTATTTTAAATAATCTACATATTGATGACTTTATTGATAATACATCTTTAGATTGTTGGCATTTCATGTTCGGAGAATCGCTGATCCTTCTAGGATTTATAGCCGATATGTGTCCGATCTAAGAGTTTCGGATATTCTGTAAGGTCCTTCCCAGTTTGGGGATAATTTCTTTGATTCAAGAGTTTTGAGATTTCTGCCTTTCTTAAGACCAAATCTCCTGGCTAGAAGACCTTCGGTTTGACTCTTGCATTATAATACCGGGCTATGTTTTGCCGACATGCAGCCATCCGAACTTGAGCTTGCTGTTAGAGTTTTGGAAAGAGATCTAAGTCGGCTCTCCGACATTCGAAGTTGCTTGATTCACTATATTGTTCCACTCTTATTGATGGCAATTCGATCTCGAGCGGTATCATTGCTTCTGTCCCATAAGCTAAATTGAAGGGAGATTCTTCAGTCGGTATGCGGGGAGTCGTTTGATACACCCATAAGATCGGATATAGTTCTTCCATCCAGAGACTTTTGGCTTCATTCAGTCGGGTTTTTAGCCCGTGCAAGATTGTTCGGTTGGTTATCTCCACCTCTTTATTCGATTGTGGATGGCCGACCGACGTAAGTTTGTGTGTAATATGAAACTTCGCACAGAACTCTCTGAAATTTTGGTTGTCAAATTGTCGACCATTGTCAGTGATGATGGTGTATGGCAAATCAAATCTGTAAATGATGAATTTTGAATGAAGTCTTTCATCTTGCTTTCAATGATTTGTGTCAGAGATTCGACTTCCACCTATTTGGTAAAATAATCGATGACGATCACTATAAATTTTCTCTGATCAGATGCCAGGAAAAAAGGATCAAGTATGTCGATCCCCCATTATACGAAGGGCCATGGTGCTACAATCGATGTCAGCTGATTAGCTGGTTGATGTTGTATATTTGTATACTTTTGACATGGTTCACACCTTCAGACGAGTTCAACTGCATCTTTTTCATGGTGGCCAATAATATTTTTGTCGCAGGATTTTATAAGCTAGAGACTTGCCCCCCAAGTGATTTCTGTAAATCCCTTCGTGTATTTTTCTAAGTGCATAGTCGGTATCTGTAGGTCCCAAACACTTTAGCAAGGGGAGAGAGAAGGACCTTTTGTAGAGATGACCATTCATCATCACATATTGAGAAGCTATCCATCGGAGTCGTTTAGCTTCCAAAGAGTCTATAGGAAGGATCTCATCGGTCAGGTATTGGATAATCGGATCCATCCAGCTTGATTCGATAGTGAGCTGCAATACTTCCTCAACTTTGTTGATGCTCGACTGTTCGAGGCATTCAATGAATGTCCGACCCAGCGAGTTGAAAGCAATAGTAGCTAATCGTGAAAGTATGTCAACCCGAGCATTTTCGATTTTAGAAATATGAAAGATCTCGAAATATTTCAAGCTCGCTGTAATATTTTTCACCTTCTAAAGGTACTTCATCATAGTAGGATCTGGGACTTTAAATTCACCCTTGACTTGTCCAGCAATCAGTTATGAATTGGTGAAGATCTTCAAATTGTTGATCTCAAGCTCCTTGGCTATCTTCAAGCCGGCTAAAAGTGCTTCATATTCGACTTGATTATTTGAGGTTTTAAAGTTGATCCGAAGGTATATTCAGTGACTACCCTTCAAAATTTATGAGTATAAGATCGGCTCCACTACCTTGTGCATTAGATGCTCCGTCAATATGCAACACCTAAGTCGACCTTAGGTTGGGTCGGAAGTCGTAGCCTCCTTTATTATATTATCATCTGTATCTTTTAGCTTATTATCGGATATTGTACATTCTGTGACAAAGTCGGTCAGAACTTGTGCTTTTATGGACAGTCGTGGATGATATTGTATGTCGAACTCACCAAGCTTCACTGCCCACTTCACCATCCGACCTGACATATCATGTCGATGTAAGATCATCTTCAATGGTTGATCTATCAAGACCACAATTGGATGTGCTTAAAAGTACGGACGAAGTCGCTGTGCTGATATGATTAGGGTGTAGATCATTTTCTCTGCTCTTGAGTATCGGACTTCAGCATTGTGAAGTACTTTGCTGGTGCAGTAGATCAGTCGATGAATTCGATTTTCATTCTCTTGGATGAGCACCAAGCTAACCACTTCTGTTGAAGTCACCAAGTAGAGATACAATGTCTCTCTGATCTTTGGTTTGTAAGCAAAGGTGGAGAAGCCAAGTAGGTTTTCAAGTCTTCGAAGGATTGTCAGCATTCATCCGACCATGAGAAGTCCTTCGTCTACCGCAAAGTTTTGAAGAATGGTAGACATCTCTCGACCGACCTAAAATAAATCGACTGAACGCAACAATCCTTCCGTTGAGTTGTTGTATCTCTTTTGTTGAACGTGGATGCTTCATGTCGATAATGACCTTATTTTTTTTTAACCTCAATTCCTCATTGTGAAACAAGAAGTTTGAAGAATTTTGCAGAGATTACTCCAACGCACACTTGGTCGGGTTTAACTTCATCTGATGCCGTCGGAGTGTGCCGAAGGCTTCTTCTAGGTCTCGAACATGATCTGAAGTTTGGAGACTCTTCACCAACATGTCATCCACATATACTTCTATGTTCCATCCGATCTGTGCCTTGAAAATCTTGTTGACGAGCCATTGGTAGGTAGCACCGGTATTCTTCAGACCGAAAGGCATTACTTTGTAGCAGTATATGCCTTTGTCGGTCACGAAAGCTTTGTGCTCTTCGTCTTCTGGTGCCATACAGATTTGATTATATCCAGTGAAGGCATCCATGAAGCTCAAAAATCGGTGACTAGAAGTCGCATCAACCAATTGATCAATCTTCGATAATGGAAAGCTGTCTTTCGGACAAACTTCATTCAGATCGGTATAGTCGATGCAGTTCCTCCATTTTCCATCAGCTTTTCTTACCATCACCATATTGGTGAGCCAGTCGGAATATGTAGCTTCTCTGACGAAGCTTGCTGCGAGGAGTTTGTCGACTTCTTCATCAATGACCTTTTGTCTTTTAGGAGCAAAAGGTCGCTTCTTCTGTCTCACCGGCTTAACATTTGGATTGATGTTAAGTCGGTGAGTTACTATTTCTGAAGGGATCCGGGGCATGTTGGTGGCCGACCAAGCAAAATATCGATGTTGGCTCTGAGTAATTTTATTAATTGTTGCCACTCTGAGTCGGATAGCTGCAATCCAATTTGGACCATTTTTTTGGATTCTTCTTCTTTTAACAGGATAGAAATCAGTTGTTCAGCTGGTTCACCCCTCTCCTGATTTTTTCTTGGTCCAATTTGTCAACAGGCAAAGAGTCTTCAGGTTTATTACTTTGAGTGGAGACAAGGAAGCAACGTCGGACGAGTTGTTGATCTCCATGCATTTCTCCAACCCCATATCTCGTCGGAAATTGGACTAATAAATGGTATGTCGAAACCACTACTCTCAGAGCATTAAGCCCAGGTCGTCTGAGTATAACATTATAAGCCGAAGGTACTCGAACCATCGTGAACGTTATGAAAATAGTTCTCTGTTGTGGTTCGATTTCAACAGTTAAGGGGAGAGAGATTTCTCCTTCCACTGTGACAGCATCTCCTGTGAAGTCGATCAATGGAGTCGAGACTCTTCTGAGTTGGTTAGTCGGCAGTCGCATTCGGAAGAAAGTCTAGTAAACAGAACATCAGTTGAACTTTCATTATCTACAAGGATTCTTTTTACATCATAATTTGCTATCGTTGCTGAGACAATAACAGCATCATCATGGGAAGTCTGAATTCTCCGAACATCTTCTTCTGAAAAGTTATTACATTGTTGAATCATCGTCGTTTCATCGACTTTCTTCAAAAGTTGCCCCCCAATTCGATCATCTGAAGATCATATTGATCACCCCTGCAGTCGGCTGATTATTTACAGCTTTCTCAGTTTGCAGCTGAGGTCGTCGATCAACAGGAGATTGTGTCAGCGGATCTCTCTAGTACTTTTCAAGATAGCCTCATCAAATCAGGGCTTCTATCTCATCCCTGAGTTGAATGCATTGTTCGATATCGTGACTATGATCATGATAAAACCGACAATACTTCCTTCGATCACGGTTCCTCGGCATCGCTTTCATCAGTGGAGGGTGTCGTAGGTATTTCGCTCCTTCGATTTTCATAAGGATCTGTGCATGAGGAGCAGAAAGAGGAGTATAGGAGTCATACTTGCCATAACTCGACCTTAGACTCCGTCGTCGGGGCGAAGCTTGCTTATTAGAAGATGGCCGACTCGATTCGATCGGAGCTCCTCCCTTCTTCTGTTTCTTCTTCTTCTGACCTTTGCCTTCTGTCTGGCATCGGTTAGAAACTTCTTCGTCTGCGTGCATATATTTGTATGCATGCTTCAAAAATTTGGCATAAGTCTGAGGGAGAGTCTTGTCCAAAGAATATGTGAATCGAGATCCTCTCAGATCTCTTTTCATAGTTAATATGGTCATATTTTCATTGAGGTCCTTGACCTCAAGCGTGGCCGTATTAAAACGGGTCACAAAATCTCGAAGTATCTCAGTCTCTCCTTGTTTGATCGAGAAAAGACTGTTGGAGATTCGTGACAGCCTTCGACTGGTGCTGAAGTGAGCCACGAAAGAATGTTCTAGCTGTCCAAAAGAGTTTATGCTTCCCGACTGAAGCTCGGAGTATCAGGCTTGAGCAGCTTTTCGAAGAGTTGCCGGAAAATCGATACACAAGAGGGCGTCGGTTGTCCCCTGAATTGTCATGAGAGCCTTGTAGCTCTCGAGGTGGTCAATCGGATTGGTGGAGCCATCATATGGCTCTATTTGCGGCATCTTGAACCAAGACGGGATCGGTTCGTCCAAGATGTGCCGAGAGAGAGGCTGAGCGGTGGGAAAGTCATAGTCATTGGAGGACTTTTGACCTTCCACCTGAAGTTGGGCTAGTCGGTGGTTAATTTTTGAAGCTTGTGCTTGTACTCATTGAACCAACACTGCTAAGAAACTTCGGGGGTAGAACCCCCCGACGAGCTTGAAGAAGAAGCAGAAGGTGTCTGCAGCCATTTTTCTTCCTAATGCAGTCGAGATGGGAAGAAGAGGAACGCCATGAATGGTGGGCGGTACGGCAAGAATGTCGAGAATGTCACTGTTCGTCTCGATGAGAGAGCCGAGACGGCCGCTCCAAAGAAGGGGTAGGTGATCGCTATGGATGGCGGCGGTTGTGCCTGGACGGCACCGAATGTGCCACCGATTATTTCGCTGGCAGCTGCTGCTGCTGGGTCTGCTGTTGTTGAAGGCTTTTGACTGCCTCTGTAAGAACATTCATTTGCTGCACGAGTGCAGCAATCTGGACGTCCGTGGTGATCACAGGACGTGAGGAACTAGGTTCTGCTACTGGAGGAGGGACAGGAACCTCTTCTCTGTGGGAAGAGTATCTTGCTGATCCGGTTGCAGTCGAGCATTGGGCTCTGATTTTCGTCATGATGCAATGTTATCTTTCTCCCCTATCTGACGCATCAATCTGTTGCGGCCAACTCCCCATCACCTATCGCCGGTATCAAGCACCTGCAAGACAGCGTTCACACAGACCGAATTGGTGTCCAACGGAGACTCTCTGATGTTTAAGTGAGAGGAAGTTGGTGAACAGTAACTTTGATTGTATGAAGTAGCAGAGCTTTGGCCCAAAGTTGGCTTACCCGTACTGTTCACTTACCTCTCTTTTTATAGGTGATTCTGATGTAACCGTCGAGCACGTGGTCCCACTTTTTATGGCGCTAAATTATCGAACCATAAATATAGAATTTGTGGGGCGTTACTTCTCCTTAATAACTACGACATAGTTGATAACCATTCATGACAGTTATGGTATGTTGAGCAGATTGCCAACCATACATCGGTATAACTGACTTTATGTCGGTAGAAAGCGACCGTTGGCTATTAGCTCTATCATGCCGACGGTATAAGTCATCCGCTACCGATCAGTGGTAGTCAAACACTAGTTGGTCAACCAATCTTAGTTGATTAGCCGACAGTAGGTCGGCGCAATTAGCTCGATCAATCGATGAAGAATCGGTACTATCTGTTCGGCTGATGCATTGTTGGAGTCGCAGTGATCAAATTCGAGGGTCGGTCGGTTTACCCCAACAGGATATATTAAAGAAGATAAAAATGAGAGAAATCTATTATTTTTTCAATTACTTGGTCATGAAGTATTAAATTATTTACTTTTATTTGATTGTTTGCACTTCTTGTAGATTTTTTTCAACCTACAAGTTGATCCAAGTATAGGTAGAACTTGGATCATGGAATCATTGGACAAGAAGTAGAAGGATTTTAAGAATAAATTGAAGAGTAACATTTACTAATGAGGAGCAAAGGAAAAATTATCCAAACAATGTTGACCTAAATCAGCTTAAGGATCTTCTTGCATTTTGGAACAGTTCTGAGGGAAAGGTAAGTAAGAACTAAGGTTTGTCTAATTAATTTTGGATTATAATTTAAGTAAGAACTCGGTTTGTCTAATTAATTTTGGATTATAATTTATACTATTTCTTGCACGGAAATGATTTTAATGTTTATCTTTTTAAATTTACTTATAGGCACGTAGTGCAATAAGCATTGCTAATCGTAAAAAGTTGAAAACTACTCATATGGCAAGAATGAAGAGCTTTGCGAGAAGAAGAGGTTTTAACTAATTTTGTTAAACTTACTTATTATTGTAATGCCTGATTTTATTCTCATCTAGTTGGAATTTTTATGTAGTTGATTTTATTAGAATTTATTCATACCTGATGCTTGGAGGTATTTTATTCTTTATTTATGATGACTAATTATTGATTACTGCAAACTAATTTGAATATATATGATAATTTGAATTTAAGCAAATGGTATACCAGATGTACAAAAAATATTCTTATTCTCCTTAATAACACTGAGAATTAGTTATAACCAAAATAGTTATACATCATTTATCTATAAATCTATAAATCTCATATTTTTTGTGATATGACCACTTATTGCGACTACTCATTTATTCCCTAGGCCTGATCAAGAAGTAGAGCCATTGACAATAATCTTTAGTTAATAAAATATGCAGACAAGATAGCCTTTTACCACTTTAGGGATCTTGAGTATATTATATTTTAGCAAAACAACTAGAAACCAAGTGATGTTATTGGGTATAATTATGATTTTTTTTGTTTACTTATACAATTCTTCTTTATTTATATAACTCTCTAACATATTATGAGTTTATATGTGAATAGATCGCAAAGAATGAAGGAAAGGAGCCAACACATTTGGAAATGCTCATAAAAACTCACATTCATAAAAATTGGCAGTATCTGAATCAAGAAGCAGCAAATATAATTGTATGTTTATTCTTTGAAACAATACAAGTCTTAAACTATTTTAATTGATGTATACATCTGGTTGTTGTAGTGAGTATGTTAATCTTACTAGTGTTTATGCTATAATTGTAGGATCAACTCCTTGAGAAAGTAGCACAAGAACGTCTGGAAAGCTCAAATTATTCAGTTTCTCAAAATGATGTTGTATCCCAAGTCTTTGGTGTAGATAAACATGGTTAGCTTTATTGTTTTGGACAAGGCCCTAAGTCTAAAGATGTTTTGGTTCATCAACTGGTAATGTTGATACTATGAGCATGTTGGAGGCTAAGAAGGCTGTAAGATTAGCTAGTGAAAAGTAGAATAATTAATTGCAAGAAGATGTGAAAAATATGCAGTCCCAAATTGCTATCTTGACATCAACTGTCGAAATGTTACAAAGGCAAATGAATGGATGCCAACAAGGTCATAGTGCACCTGGTACACCTGTCAATGAAAGTTGGGATGCCTCTTTGATGGTGTTTAGTTATAGATGTTCGAGTACGGCTATTAGAAAGTTGATACTTTTTGTATATGATTTGGTGA
>KE505708.1:85719-95781 GCA_000441515.1 Elaeis oleifera
CATGTAGGTTATATAGTTTGGTCACTTTTTAGAAGTTTGATATATTTTGGATATAATTACTTTATGTCCCGTTTTGTAAAGATATGAACATAGAGTTTTTTCAGATGTATTGGAACATGAAATGTACAAATATGAATATATGGTTTTGTTAAATCTGGATTTGAGTATGAGCAGGATTCATATGGGTAATCGATGGATGAAGGTAAGCGGTTATGAATGAATGGCTTTGCTTTTTTTAAAAAAAAAAATATGATATCCATAGATTTATATTTTTAGTGGCAGAAAATTACTGCCTCTATCAGATTTAATAGAGGTAGAATAAAATTATTGCTATAGATTGAAAATCAAAATCTTATGTTATAGAAGCAGATTTCTACTACATCAGAAAATACAAAAACTATCTCTAAACGTTTAGAGGTGAAGTTGGTTTTGCCTCAATAACTTATTTTTTAGTGATTGGTGAATGTTCTACCTTCTAAACTTTTACTGATCCCCTTTTATAGAGACAGAGTTGAGGTAGATGTTTTGTACCTCGATTTCTTATTAGAGATAGAAATTTGACTTATAAAGACAGAATTTTCTGCCTCTACAAACCAAAACTGTGATAGTTTATTCATAGTTTTTGTATGGAGCTAGGTCATCTTCTTATCCAATCATCCTAATCCCTTTTAGATTTAGGAGTGACAATGTCATCTATAATGGTAGTGGATGTGTATAGTCCATTAATTATGACACTCTATAGATCATAATCACATACTTGAATGAAGATGTGCACATGTGCTTTCCAATAAAGGACTGAGTACCAAAGTTCTAATACCATTTGTGATCCAAATAAACAACCCAAGAGGAGAGATGAGTTAAATTTTTAAAATTAAAAATATATGTGCACAAATTAATATGTGTGAAGTGAAGGTATAGTAGAAGTAGTAAATTAAAACTATAAGAATACAAATATAGATGAGATCTAAATAGAAGTAAGTAAGAGTATACACAAATATAAAGTTTTATAATGGTTCGGTGTCAAACTCAGCACCAACATCTACTTTCTAAGTGCACTCTTGAGAATTTCACTATCATCTCTCTAAGATTACATCATGATTATTTTTCTAGGCTTACAATCAAATCTAATTGATTTTATCAATGAAAATCAACTAAAATCACTCCTCCAAGCCACTCCTAGGTTTGAACAACAAATACAATCCAAGAGTATAAAGAAAAGCTTTTTAAGAACAAAAGAAACATCGTTGAAACCGGAGAGAATGTTGTTGAGGAGGCTTGTCAATCAATGCTCTTTCTTTTTTCTTGAAAACCCCTGAAATCTCACAAGTTTGGTGGTTAAGAAGTAAATATTCTCTTGAATGAACACTCAATGTATCTTAGGTTTCCCTTTGTTTCCTTCTTTTCTATCTTCTTCAATATGTTTGGTCAGCATTTAAGCTCTTAGAAGGTCCAAAATTGGTTTTTGCCTACTAAAAGCTCAGAACTAGCCATTGGGAGCTTTTGCTCATTTCTGCAATTATTGCAAACTAACCATTAGAGCTATTAAACACAGTAGAGCCAACTTGGATCAACTAAATGGTCAACTCGACTAAGGATTGACTCAGCTCAGATCCTTTTTAACACCTCTCTGTTTTATCTGAGAGAGTTCACTTGACTGACTAGGAGTTGACTCATAGTTTGAGGGAGATGGCTCAAGAATCAGACTGAAAAGTACAGCTTTCTAATTTATCCTGAGAGAGTCAACTCACAAAACTATAGGTCGACTCGTAATTCTGTGCTACTTGAGATCTTGTATGTTAGAGTTGTCTCTTCAACATTTAGGGTCGACTCTTAGCTTCAACCATTACTTATCTCATAATGTGACTTCCCCAGTAAGGTTGGCAATCGGATCAAGTTGGTCATAAATAGGTCATGTCAAATATTGGCTGGATTAGAAAATGCTAAACCTAAACCTAACCTATTTATTAAATAGATAAAAATTTACAAGATGGATATGTCATGTTTAATAAATAGATAATCTAACCTAACCTATTTAACCTGTTTAATAAATAGATAGTCTATTAACCTAGTGCAACTTGACTTGACCCTTTAAAATCCTTTGATTTTTTTTTTTGGATTCTACGAGTGTGGCAGAGGAGAAAAAGAAGAAGAATCGACGGTCTCCGCTTCCACCAATTCTCGAGTTCAAATCCGTTGATGTCATCTGGTTGCTCTCCCCCCTCTCTGCGTTCAATCACTTCATTGAGGCTACCATCCATGATCCAGATGCTGCCTTGTCTGCCCTTGAGATCCACTCCCTTGCCATTGATGCTGCAACCCTAATAGTCCCTCTTCTACCTTTAATCCTCCTAGTCCTCCTTGCCTGTATCTCTTCCCTCCACTCCTCCTAGACCCCTCACAAGCTCCTTATCACTCGCTGTCACCATCCTCCCCCCCCCCACCCCTAACTATTGTTGTTGAGATACTCCATAGCTCTGACTCCCCATTGTGATGTTGGTAGCTCACCATCATTCAGAACATCATCATCACCTCTGGTAGGAGGTGCTTTCGCACCTGCATCACTGATTGCCTAACTGAGTGCATAACTCTCACTTCTTTTCTCTTCTCTTCTCTCCGCCACCACAACCGACTCCATCCTCCTCTCCTCAAACTCCTCTTCTCTTCTCTCTCCATTCTCGAACTCTCTTTTCTCTCTCTGTTGAAATGATAGGATAGATAGAGACTAAAGAGAAAGGCTAAATAGGTGCTTTTTGAAATTCAAAGACTTGGAACGAGTTCCAAGTCAATGGACCACGTGGACAAAGAGGGTGGTTGGCTCGTGCGGGCTTTTTTTTTTGTTTTATTTTTTGGGTTCCATGCATGGATGCTGACTCCAAATTTTAAACTGATTACAGTCCACCTATTTTAGAATGAAAATTATTTTAAATAGGATATGTATTGATGGGTATCTGATCTGATCCAATCCATTTAATAAATAGATTAAATAGGTCAGAAGTTTGGAACCCAAATCCGACAGATTTAATAAATGGATTAAATAGGTTGACTCAATCGAATGTGGGTCAGGTCACGTTTTCCCAGTCCTATTATCAAGCTTGCTTTTCTTAGCCTCCAACTTTGATAATTACTTGGACATTCGTGAACTATTTTTAGCTTTCTGAAGCTTTCTCTATATATACTTTAATAAATTATTAGTTCCATCATATACTCAAATATTTTATATTAATCAAAATCATTTCTTAGATCAATAGTTGATATCCAGCTACTAAAAGAACATTTAGATTGGAACCGAAGGCACTTCAAAACTGAAGCTGGATGTAGTTTGATGATATAGCAAAATTGGAACAATCCATTATAGATCCATCAATTTTTAGCAGGCTTTGAGTACTAGAGTTCCAAACCACTCACCATTTAGACTCATTTAGTAGTGAGGAGAGTCTCCTAACCTTGATCCAAAATTTTCAAATTCGGATGAAAGCTTTGGGCCACAAAGGGAGGTGATTATTAAACATAGTAAGCCCTATTAAATAGTGGAGAAGATAAACCTTTGCTTGTTGAGGAAGACTCTTTCGTTCCTTTCTTTCCAACACACCCATGCTATGGTTGCATAGAGCATAAGGATGATGGTTGGGCAGGTTTAGACAAAGATGTTCTTCTCCAAGAGAGACAAAGTTCTTCAAAAGTAGATGGGGGATGTAAGACTCCAAGAAAAGAGATATTGCCTTCCATATTAGAGAAGAGAGTCAATAGATTCACTACTAGTAGCAAAGCATGCATCCTCCGAAGTGTTTTCCTGTCCTTTTCATAATGAGATAGTATTGAGCTTTTTCTTCCAGCACAACCATAAGAAACATCTAATTTTTAGCCATATACAAAGCTTCCAAAGAGAGCTAGCAAATTTACATTTATACCTCTTTTATTAATGAACTGATAGCATGATGCAGTTGAGAAGGTCTTCTTCTCTTTCAACTTTCAAATTGCTAATCCCCATACCGACCGACTAAGAGCATTATTTGCAAGTAGGGTACTAAGTGGATCAAATTCAGGTTCAATTTCTATGTAGAGGGACCTAGAACTTTTAATTCTCTAATTTGATGAGCCAGTATTGTAAAAGTCAGCCACCATCCCATTCTTATTCCCATTCGCAGCATTCAGCCGCGGGGGAGATTTTGAAAAGGCATATCATATATTCAACTATCCTTCCAAAAAGTGCTCTTTGTTCGTTACCAATTTTGAACTGAATTCGATTCCAAAAAACCAAAAGTGCATGAACCATGTCTCTGTCTCACCAAAGGTTGGAGCATCTTCTCTTGCTAGATTTTCAAATATTGATAGTTCGACCTTTCCATGATAGGTGTAATGAACTGTTTTTCTAAATACCCAAATCATTTGATAAATATCTCAATCCCATTTCGCTAGGAGCGACAGATTTAATTAATTGACGTCCTTAACCCCCAAGTCACCCTCTTCATTTTCAAGGCAAGTTGTGCTCCAGTTAACTCTGCAAATGATTCCTTTAGCCTCCGGCAGTCCTTTCCAAGAAAAACCTGTTGTAACAATCAATTCTTTCGCTACCCAATTTGCCTTCATCAAAGGATAAGTATGTGTCTTTCCACGTAGCCGATCTCGTCTTAATTTTTGTAACAATGTGATCCAATCAGCTTTAAAAGATTTTGATCCACATAAAGGCATGGAGAAGAGGAGGCACATATAAGTAATTTAGCCAATTGGCACAGTCCTCTCCAATCTTCCTATAGATATGAAAAAGGGAAGACGGAGCTCTTATGAGAGTTGATTGAAAGGCTGAATATTAATTTGAAATAGTAGAGAATGATGTTCAGCTCTACTGTGTATTCCTTTGGGCCAGGGCAAAGGCAAGTATTCCATCATATACCGGAGAATTTTTGTTCTCTTACTGATCCAAAGGTTATCAAGACCTTTAAAGATCTTTGTTATAGCTGCAAAGGATCCACTATAATAATAAAAGAAGAGGTGAGAGCGGATCATCTTGCTGCCATCTCCTTTTGCACGAGATCCAACAACCAAACTCTGCAACCTTACATGAGAGGAAAGAGTTGCTCATCTATCCAATCTATTTTCATAAAATTTCTAGTAGCCTTATTCAAAAAAGAAAGTTTCTAGCAGAGATTACTTTTAACGTGTAGTGAAGGTTAAGCCTATTGAAATCCTTAGAGAAGTCCAACTTACAAACAACGCCATTAGCCTTGGATTTCTTTGAATGGAAGAAAATTTCATTCGTACACAAAATATTATCAAGAATAAACTTTCCTATGATATAGGCCTAATCTCGAATGGAGATTTTGCTTCTTTTTGCTTTGGGATCACAGTAAGGATTGTGTATTTGATTATGTCTAAGTCGACATGATCCTTATATAGCTATTGGAAGAGAGAGAATAGCCTCGCTGACAACATCTCAAAATACTTGAAGAAAAACATATAGGAAAGCCATCTGGCCCTAGGCTCTTATCACCTTTGAAATCTTATTACATGTCTCTTTTCGAATCCTATTTTGATTGCTCTTCCTCAGTATTACATATATCCTTTTGAGCAACTAGCTTGGTTTATTAAGCAGTAGGATAAATTAAGAAGAGCATTTTTATGGAAATGATCTAAGTACTACATTTGGGATCTCCTGCTTGGTAAATTAGATAATGGTATGTTTAGCGAAAGAGGATGGTGGCCTGGGAGTAAAGATCTAGCAAATTTTAATCAATCTCTCTTGACAAAAAGGGGATGGGGACTCCTAGAATTTGATCGAAGACTTTAGAGGAAGCAAATTACTTGTGTGTCATAGGAATATGAAACTCTGGCAACTTAGAAGCTCATAAGGAAATGTTTTTGCCTCCACAGGATACAACTTGCAAGCTAGCTACAATGGGTTAACAACCTTAGTTTAGATAGGAGTAAAAGTGCATTAGATAATATTCGTCCGAATCTATTTTCATATTTAAATCTATCTAGATATGAATAAAAATCTGAGCATCCGATTAATATTCATTAAAGAAAATGGATATGGATAGATGACTATTTGATTTGTATCTAAATATCCTATTCCATTTGTAATCCATTTTAATTTATATAACACTCATAAATTTAAAAAAAATAATGACCATATTGATATGCTATTAAGTTACTTGATCTATTATCTACTTAGTAATATCTTTGGTTTTGTGATCATATAGTTTAATTATCTGACTTATATATATATTTTCAGTATTCGATTTATATCTATATCCATTTAAAATATATATAGATATGAATTTTATATCTAATTAATATCTATATCTGTATTTATATTTATTAAATAAATAAATATGGATATGGAGATATTAATATCAAAATATCCGATCCATTTTCAGTCCTAATTTTAGAGGGATTATTGGCTATACAAGACATCTCTTAAATCTCTATTTCCAAATCTATTTCAAATTTGCCAAAACGAGCCCAAAAAGCATGCTAGATTTTTTGACAATAGATCATTGAGTTGGAGGACCAAGGTACCATCAACACTGGGATTGGAAGACCAACAAAAATTATAAGACCTCTCTAATCTACTAGCATGAGTTTGGTTAAATTCCGATCGAGACCAGCTAGTATGGAACTAAGAATCTAATAGTAAATTTGCCAATTCCTAAATCCAAGGGGGCAATTAAATGGAAACATACCTCAGCTCTATGAAAACTAAATGCTCCAATTAAATTCAAAATTTTCTTCTGGCTATGCTTAATGAATAAACCTATCACCAGAGATAGCCTCCAGAAAAAGCTTGGAAGGTATCTAGGAGGGTGTGTTTTCTTAGTTGTTCAAGTGAATATATGGATCATATCTTTATAATTCTCTTAAAGTATATAGACTATCATCTATCAAAATCTGGGTGCTTCTTGCCTGCTTTACATTTGTTGCCTTCAACTTGGAGTGGAGATCGGCACCATATCCAAAAAAAAATGCGACATGCTTTCTTATTGTTTGTTGGGTCACTCGGGAGGAGAGAAATACTAGAATTTTCAAAGACAATGCCTCCTCTACTTCTGGCACTATTGCTCAAGCTTTTAGCCTCTATAATGACTACTCCCTACTTTATCTTAATAGAGGTAAAACAGTGTTGGGATATACCGACCGACCCCGACGCCGACTCACCGACCGACCCGACCGACGCCGACTCACCGACCGATCCGACCGACGCCGACCGACGCCGACTCATCGACCGACGCTGACTCACCGACCGACTCGACTACACCGACCCCGACTCACCGACTCATCGACACCGACGCCGACCCATCCTTAGGATGGACTGACCAACGATGACCGACCAACCGATGGACAGACGACCCCGACGATAATTGCCGACAATGCTTGGCCGAAGCTATGTCGATCGAACAGTCTCACACTGTTCCCGACCGACCGAACGGCTGTACCTGTACTACTGACTCTATGACAAGAGTGGCAGCCGACGTCCGACTTCCGTAAGGCACCCGATCAGCTGACGGTGCTTCCGGATCATTATCCAATGCCTCGACGATCGGATACTGACACATAGTCGGCCAACTCGTCCAAAAGACGTACAGCCGAGTGAGCAGTTGACCTACCAAGGACATGCTGTACGACCGCCAGGGGGTGCTGATCTGCCAAGGGCGTGGGGCATTGTCCTGCCAAGGACATGACTTAATTTCAAGGATCTGTCAGCCCACCGACGACGTGACAACCCCTGACGATTTGACAACTCCTCAGTTGTCTACATCACCACCGGCAGGACCATACCTCCTCCCACTATAAAATGGGTAAGGCAGCAGCTTACGGTAAGGGGCTGGAAAAATCTCTCTTCCTCTCTCCACCGTCGAGCTTCCCTGATTCCTCTCTACTGTTGCCTAGTCTCCTCTCTGACTTGACCGTCGGAGGGTCCCCACCGGAGGCCTCCCCAGTCAGTGTGGACTTCCCTTGCAGGTGCTCGATTCCCGGCGACCAGGCGACGAGGGATTGGCCGCAATAGGTTTGGCGCGTCAGGTAGGGGGGCACGCGACCTCCACAGAGTTTGAAAATCTCACCAAGATGACAAGAATCAGGGCTCAGCGGTCGAGAGCCACCGGATCGGCGAGGCGCTCTTCCCGCCGGAAAGAGGCCTCTCCACCACTCCCCGCGGTGGAACCCAGCTCTCCGCACCCGGCAGTGACCACGGAGGTGCAGATCGCGGTGATCGTGCGGCAGATGGCTGTGTTGACGGACGCAGTCAAAAGCCTTCAACAACCCTCTCGTTCGCCGCACTCGCCGGTAGGGCAACCGGTGGCGAACTCGATGCCGTCCAGGGGCAGCCGTCGGTGCCTGCGTCGATCTCCGACTCTTCCTCAGGAGCAGCTGTTTCCGCATTCCCATCGAGAAGGAGAAAGGCGGCCACGGCGCGACGCTCGCCGGTCCCAATGTTCCTCTCCTTCCCAGCTCGAGCGAGCAAGGAAGGAGAAGCGACCGCGGATGCCGTCCGCCTCCCTCTCGGATTCATCGGGAGGTTTGACTCTTGGAGTCTCCCAACGCCGACTGATGGACGACTACGAACGAAGGTTCGAAGAATCGACCGTCGGCTCGCCGAGCTCCAAGTGGACGGTCAGAAATCTTCGAATGACGTCAGCTTCCAGACCGTCCAACCCCTCTCTTGATTCATACTCGACGAACCGATCCCTAGTCGGTTCAAGATGCCGCACGTGGAGCTTTACGATGGCTCTACCGACCCTATCGACCATTTGGAGAGCTACAAGGCTCTCATGACGATCCAAGGGGTGACCGATGCCCTCCTTTGCATCGGCTTCTCCGCCACGCTTGCAAGCTGCCAGGGCCTGGTACTCCGACCTCCGCTCCGAAAGTATCCATTCCTTCGCGCAGCTCGAGCATTCTTTCATGGCCCACTTCAGCACCAGTCGGAAGCCGCCACGGACCTCGGACAGCCTCTTCTCCCTCAAGCAGGGGAAACGAGACGCTCCGATATTTCGTGACGCGGTTCAACGCGGCCACGCTCGAAGTTCGGGACCTCAACGAGGACATGGCTATCTCGGCCATGAAGTGGGGGCTGAGGGGGTCCCGATTCACATACTCTCTGGACAAGACCCTCCCCTGGACATATGCCGAACTACTGGAGCGCGCATACAAATACATGCGCGCAGACGAAGGAGCTTCCGACCGGTGCTTGACCGAGACTAAGGGCCCGTAGGAGAAGCGAAAGAAAGCCGGGCCCTGCTGATACTAGCGGCCCCGACCGACGAGTGGGTCTCGCCCCGACGACAGAACCCGAGATCACCCCGACGATGGAGTCTGAGATCGATACATCACAGGTATGACTCCTACACTCCTCTTTCTGCCCCTTGCGCGTAAATTTTGATGGAGATCGAAGGAGAGGAATATCTGCGACGGCCTCAGATGCACTCTTTCTGCCGGGAAGAGACCCCTCCCTTTCCCTCACGAGACGCCTTCTCCCATAGGGGGAAGAAAAAATCGTGAAGCCGTCTGCGTGACGTCGGGCCAGGGAAACAACCCCGATGGGGCCCAAGGGCTCCAGGGACAACCCTTGATGGGGACCACGGGGCGCGCTCCCCGTCTGGACCTAGCCGAAGCAGACAACCCCTGGTGAAAGCAAAAGGCCTCGACCGTCGGATCCGACCGGCCAACTTGCCGACTTGGCTTCGACTAAAGGAGGCAAAACGCCGACACGACCAAGGTCGCACTCAGACTTACCGATCAGGTCACGATCGGTCGAAGGATATTCGGCTTGCCATCGTTTATCACACGTCACGACGTAAGCACCCGACCAAGGTCCGGGCAATGGGAATTCGACTTACCATCATTTTCTGAACTAAATACGTCGGATGCCATTCGACTATCGGGCTCTACAGGATGATCGGACCATTGAGCTGGGTCCAGAAGTCGGTCGACCTTCCGTCGACCTTCGACTCGATGAACACGCCCGACTCACGATCGGGCAACAGACACTCGACTTGGACCTTCGACAGTCAACGACGCATCGGACTCTTGCGAGGACCGATATATCTACATTGACGGGAGTCA
>KE505708.1:107162-122216 GCA_000441515.1 Elaeis oleifera
AGTCTTTTAATTGACAGTCTTTATCACTTGCATGTTGATGTGAATGTGAATATAAATGAGCAACTAGTAAGTACCGTAGGTCAAAAGAGATCTAGAGATAAAATTTACCAGAAGTATATGTGGCACTTTAGGTTTGGCTATATTGGAGAGGACGGGATAAACAAACTGAAAAATGATAAGATCTTTAACTCTTTTATTTTGAGTCATACCCAACTTATGAATCTTACCTTCAAAAAAATGACCAAGCTACCCTTTGTGGGACATAGGAAAAGGGTCACTGATATACTTGCCCTGGTATATATAGACTTATGTGGGCCATTTGATGTGCAGACCGGGGTGGTTATAGCTACTTCATTATCTTTAACAATGATTTATCACAGTACAGATATGTGTTTCTTATAAGACACAAGTCTGAAGTCTTTGAAAAGTTTAAAAATTCAGAAATGAAGTAAAAAATAAATGAACAAATCTATTAAGGTTCTTCGATCAGATCGAGAAGAGGAATATCTTAGTTGAAAATTTTTGAGTTATCTTAAGAACAACAGTATAGTCTCTCAATGGACTCCTCCTGATGCACCTCAACTTAATGAGATATCTCAGAGGAGGAATAGGATCCTATTAGATATGGTCGGGTCCATGATGAGCTTCATTGGTTTATCCTTATATATTTGGAGACATGTCTTATTAATCATAATATATTTATTAAATAGGATTCTTTCTAAATCTATTCCTACCACATCATATGAGATATGATACGATAAGAAGTCGAGTCTAGATCATTTAAAGACTTGAAGATGTTCAATTTATGTCAAAAGACAGATGGCTGACAAACTAGAGGATAGATCTGTCATAGTTTATTTTATTGGGTATCTGAAAGTATCCATAAGATACTACTTTTACTTTTCACATGATCATAATGTGATTGTGAGTCTCATGCCATATTTCTAGAAAAATAGTTTATCCAAGATAGCAGTAGTAGGAGGTTATTTGAGCTTGAAGAAAAAATCTCTAAAGAGCAATAAACTCTAGATCCTCAGGAATCTATTATTGAGCCAGTAGTTAATATTCTTCCACCACTTTGTAGATCTAGTAGGATCTCTCATCCCCTTAATAGGTACGTGGATATGCTTATAGAAGAAGTAGAGGAAATATTTCTTATGGGAGATAAGAGTTATGGAGATGATTCGAATATCTTTGATGAGATGATATCCGAGATCGATTTCGAGAAATGGTTAGTTACAATGAGGTTAGAAATTGACTCGATATATTCGAGCCAAGTGTGAACCTTAGTGGATCCACTAGAGGGTATAGTATCCATTGGGTGTAAATGGATCTACAAAGAAAATAGATATAGTTGGTAAGGTGGAGACCTATAAAGCTAGGCTTGTGATAAAAGATTATAGTCAGTGCGAAGATATTGACTATCAAAAAACTTTCTTACTTGTAGCTATGCTTAAATCCATCCGCACTCTGCTTGCTATTGTAGCTTATTATGATTATGAAATTTGGCAGATGGATGTGAAAACTGCTTTTCTGAATAGATATCTTGAGAAAGATATTTATATGGAGCAGTCTTTGGATTTCACTTTCGATGATGAAGATCATAGAGTTTGCAAGCTATAAAGATCCATATACGGATAAAAGCAAGCTTCTCGAAGTTGGAACCTTCATTTTGATGATACGATCAAATTATTGGTTTCATCAAAAATGAAAAAGAACTCTATATATACAAAAGGATCAGTGAGAGTGCAATAACATTCTTCATATTATACGTAAATGATATCCTCTTTATTGAAAATGATATTTTCATGCTGCCTCAGTCAAAAGATGATTGTCCAAAAAATTCTCTATGAAAGACCTAGAGGAAGCATTCTATATTCTTGAAATTAAGGTCTATAGGGATAGATTTAAGAGGATGCTAGGCCTGTTACAAAAGCTGTATATAGAGAAAGTGCTGAAGAGGTCAGCATGGAAACTCTAAAAGGGAACTTCTATCCCTTAAGCATGGTATTCATCTTTCAAGATGATGTATCTAAGCACATCTAAGGAAGTTCAGCACATGAGTAGGATTCCTTATGCCTCAGCAATAGAGAGCCTCATATATGCCATATTGTGTACTCGACCTGATATTATCCTTACTGTAAGTGTCACAAGCAGATATCAGTCGAATCCAGATGAGGAGTACTGGATAGCTATGAAGGACATCCTTAAGTACTTGAAAGAACTAAAGATTATTTTGATCTTTGAAGGAGGGTCTGAGTTGCGAGTCGAGGGTTATACTGATTCAGACTTCATGTCTGATCCTGATGATAGAAAATCTATGTCAGGATATATATTCATATGCAATGGTGGCACAGTCAGCTAGAAGAATTTTAAGCAACCCATCATAGCAGATTTGATCACAGAAGCTGAATATTTTGCTGCTTCGGATACTATAAAGAAAGGCTTCTGGTTCAAAAAATTCATCGTGAAGCTTGGTGTAATGACATCGGATGCCATACCACTATACCACAACAACAATAGAGCCATAGCACTTGCTAAAGAGCCCAAGTCTCATCAGAAATCGAAGCATATCGAGTGATGGTTCCATATCATATGCGACTACTTCGAGAAAAATATATCGAGGTGTAAAGAGTAGACTCCGTAGACAATGTGACAGACCCACTGACAAAGCAATTGAGCCAGCCAAAGATTGAAGTCTATCTTGAGAAGATGGGACTTAGATTAGTGACCGATTGATTTTAATCCAAGTAAAAGATTGTTGGATGTATATCTTAGAAGCCAATTTGACAGACATATTATATTTTCTAGAACATAAATTATACTTAAATATTGATTTGATCAATAAATAGTAATTTTATTTTCATTCAAGTGTGATGTGTTCTTGAATCTTCCAAAAAGTTAATACTTAAAATACATATTCTCAAAGAGTTGAGAATTAGAGGCATATATAATTAATTTTTAAATTATTTTCGATCGTAGTATCATCATGGAGACAATGATCGATAAGGATAGATCGATGTAAAGATCACTTTCTTCGAGATAGATGAGTCTCTAGTCTACAGTGTAGAAATACTGAGCGATAAGTACGGATTGTTATTAGAGAATAACTAGAACTGAGCGTGACCATACGAGAGATCACATAAATTTTACTCAATCATCAATGATCATCTCGATGCTATAGTTGTGTGAATGGTCCTTTGACCTGCGATTCTATGATTGCTTACGGTGAGGCTGCTGGAGTTTGACTGCACAAAAATCTGATCTCTTAGCCACTTGAGTTATTATTGTGTATGTTGGCGACAGTTGATCTATTATAGGAGTAGGATGCGCATCGATCTAGATAGAATCTATCGATCTTGAGAAAGAGGAGTAGTCCTATAAAATTTGAGAAGCTAAGTCCTTAAGTCTGTGGCCACAGTAGTGTGATTGATGGAAAAAAATTTCACGAAAGTCACTATTAAACTTGAGCTGACTGAATCTATCATATGATTGATGTTGAGATTTGATGATTTATCCATAACCCGTCATCAAGTCGGGACTCACGATAGAGAGACTGAATCACACAGGTACTATACTTTGAGATTCTTTTTCAGTTCTATTGGGTTGTCACTACATACTGCTAGATGTCACTGGTGGATTGTGAGAGATCACTAGGATTATTCTGGATCGACGATCCTTATTGAGTAAGAGTCAAATTATTCCGACTCATTGAAAAAATTTCAATGATACTATGATAGAGATCATGGTATATATCACTACCAGATAGAATTGAATCTATGGGATCATACAACAAGAAATTTGATCTGGATTCAACAATCGGGCTTATGAAGTCTCAATTGGGTTAGGATTTAGAGAAATCCTATTGGGTTTAGGAGAATCTTGCTAGCACATGGTTAAACTCAATTCCTCTTTAGACTTGGATTGCTTATTTGATAAGAATTAATCCAAGTTAATTACCTGCATTGAACTTAATTGAATTGGATTTAATAGGCTCCAAATGTTGGGCACGCAAATGGTTTGGATCACGTAAAGTAGGGGTCCAATCTCCTAACTAACTCTTTGATGGTCAAGATTTAATCATGGGGCATGCCACTTGATGAGATCAAGTTGGGGCATGCCTGCTAGATGGGACAGCATATGAAACAAGAAAGGAGGAAAGGGGACGCATGCCCTCCTCTTTTATGCATCGAGAAACCTTGAGAGGGTGCCAACTATTAGGTATGGTGAATAGATGAGAGTAAGGAGGAGTCCTAATGTGATTAGGAGAAGTGTTTCACACCAAATCTGATTTTGGTTTGGACTCTAAAAGCTCCTCTATTTAAGAGGCCTTTCTCTAGGTCTTTTATGCAGAATTTTCAGATCATCCCAAGCCCCTTAAAGAGCCTCCATGCCCCCTCTTTCTCCCTCTTCTAGTTCCCACGCCCAAGTAGGCGGGGTGTCCTCTCATCCAACGCCCAAGAAGCTTGGGCGTCCCCTCTTCCAAGCTGATTTCTGGTCTTGGTTGTTTCAAGAATCAAGAAAGAAAATCAAGAAGAAGAAAAGGATAAGAAGATTAAGGAGAGATCAAGAGTTGATCAAAGATCCTGAGTTAGTTCAGATTCGCAGGAAGATCCAACTTAGAGAAGGAGGATCTACATTAAGAGGATCAATCCTAGTTGATCCCGAGTGGATACCCATAGAGGTCGAGCGTTTGCGTAGCTAATGAGATAAAATCTGTTCTTTTCTAGATCCAGATTTGTGAAAAAAAAAAGTGAAACAGGTATATGATCCGATCATAATTTTTAATTCAGATTAAAACCAACATATTATTTTCAGCATGGGAACTAGATCTTTCGGTGCTTTGATTTAATCTATGCATATTCTAGATCAAGGGAGGCTTTAATCTATTATTCTGCTACATTATTTTCAAAAGAGTTTTAAAATCCACATACATGAGCACCATACGAAATTCCAACATGACGCTCACTGGCTCCCTTGATGCTCGTGCCGTCGCTGCCGCCTCCCTCGTCTCCCCCGCTTGCGACAACGATGAAGCGATCTCTACAGGAGGGGGGTTAAGATCCAAATCAGAAGGCAGCATCTTGGGTGGTGGAGGAGAGGGGTGGTGGGGGTGCAAATCGATGATGGACAAGGAGTCCGAGTTGCTTTGAACACCACTGGTGAGAGGGGTCTAAAAATTGGCTAGGATCATCGGGGTGCCCATCATCGGTGGTGTTGGTTTGTCTTGTCCAATCTAACAAAGGTGTTGAAGAAGTAGGGATGCACCACACCGGCAGCAGAGGCGGCGGTCGCAAAGGGCTGGAGGATTTGATATTAGGCCTTCCAGAGGAGATTGCTTGAAAGTGCATCCTCCACATCCCGCACGATGCTTTCGGCATGAACTGCTCTGTCTATAATCTTTAGAAGCAGGTGGAGTCATCCCCCTTTCACCGCCTTCATAAAATTCGCAAGCCTCACCCACCCACTCGTTGTCGTCACCCAGATCGAGCCCATGTCGAGCCCATCTACCACCAAGAACCATGCCACCCTTGCCGGCGACAGTGTAGCTGATGGTGAGGGTCTCGTGGAAGCGGGGTGTAGCACGACAGTGTTCGAGGTGAGGAGGATGAAGGAAAATATCCGATCAGGATTGGATCGTCAGGGTGCATCTGAAAATTTTTATTCTAAAATTTTATAACTATTATAAATTATCTTGTATGCAGTGGAATAAGTATCAAAATTCTAAGGGGTTTACTTGAATTTGATGCCTTGTAAGGTCTGAAAACACAGATCCTCTACATCGCACGCATGCCAAGCCCCGCAGGAAAGAGGGATGATGATCTTCATGTAAAACTTCAGAAGGAAAGCAGGGAAGGGAGGAGATCTGATCACACGCCCTTGGGATCTACTTAGATGGGATCCTCATGCCTAGAACCAAGACACCAAGAACCCCTACATGCCAAGAAGGATGCCTCCCTTTGTATGTCGCACAAAACCTCTCTTCTCACCATGCTCTCTCTTTCTCTTGTCGCACAAAATCAGATGTGATGCACAAGTGGTTAGAGGTCTCCCCTTTATATAGTTGATGCCTCATATCTGATCAAGTCCCAACTGATTTAGGACACTGGTTCAAACCTGATTTGAACTTATCCTTATCCAACCAAGAGACGGAAGTGAGAAAGGAGAGCACCCACGCAACGCGTGAACTCTCTTCATGTGCACACACAAACATGGGGCAAAAAATATTAGCACCTCACCTTCTTTGGTTGGCCAATATGAGAGAGAGTCTCAAGATTTTGAGACTCTGTGGATCTAATCTAAATTGTTCTCAAATAGAATCCAATTCAAACCATTTAAATAGACTGTCAATCCTAATCTAATTAAAATTCAAATCCAAGTCTAACTTAGATTTTAATCTAATTAAGTCTAATTAAATCAGATCTAATCTGAAATAGTTAGCACTATAATTCAATCTCTCATAAATTCTCTTGGATCATAGATCAAATCATTATTATCCTTGGAATTAAACTTGCACCTCATGTCCTGTGCTAGCTAGACATAATCAACTGTTAATTCGTATGATCTTTAACTTAATTCTCAATTAAGCTAATCTGTTTATTCAATAAAATCACATACTTTCAAATTGAACATATAGACTTAAATCAATTTTTTCTATGTTGTTTGACTTTATGCGTAACTCCATAGATTCGAACACTAAGCCAGTAGTATAGGAACAGCTTTCTGTACTAATCAAAGTTACCATCTAGCAATGATTTTCGATGTTCGGATAGGTCGAATATTTATAAATCACTATTCAAGAACCAAGGCATATGGTAACCGCATAATTCATCACTTTGATCCTAAATGCTCAAGACAACTTTGGATTTAACTGTCAATCTTGAATGAGTCATTCATATTATATTTTAACTTTTCAAATCCATCACATGGATGATTCTAACTAAAAATTTACTAAATTAAATATAGTGATGCATTATCTCCTATAGTCTGGAGGATCAATTTTATCTTGATCTATGTACAAACTTTACAAGTATTTGACTGTACCTAGTAGCTTTCTGTCACTATATTAGAAATGCAGATAGTCCAGCACCAAAGCACAATGAGTTGCTTGCAAGTCATTATGGTGATCTCAGATCTGAGGGACATTTATGTTCGCAAGCTGCTCTTGACAGTAGAGCACTCAGTAGGTGAGTCACTTGTTCAGTGATAATGTACTCTTATATCTCATCTGTATGCCATACCAGTATCTCCACACTCTTTGGTTATGAGGACAACCAACCTATATGGTACACAACAACCTACATTCGATAAACATCATCATCCTTTTAATGACGTATCATTTGGTCGCGAATATATTTAAGAACTATTTGATAAATCCTCCTTTATCGATTGTATTATAGTTCTAAGGACTTCATCATAAAATTAAGAGTTACATAGGAAAGATGTACATATAATAAACTTGCCAAAATAATTTTATTCATTGATCAATAATTTACATACAAAAGTCTAATTATTTACAATAAGTCAATTAATTTAGGACATATTTTCTAACAACTCCCACTTGGACTAAAGCCAATTGGGACAGTATTTTATACCCATCTTCTACTTGTGATCATCGAACTCTATGATCCTGAGAGCTTTGGTAAAGGGATCGATCAGGTTTTTCTTTCATTAGCAGCATCGGATGCCACAATCAATTCTGCTTCGTAAGCAGAGTCAGCCACCGTGTGTTGCTTGAAACTCTTTTAGCATATCGCTCCTCCATTTAAAATAAACATATAGCCCGATATGCTTCTGCTATTATCATGATCTGACTAAAAATTGAAATCAGTATATCGCACAAGTTTCAAATCAGTGTCTCCATAGATAAGTGATTGGTCTTTAATATTTCTCAAATACTTAAGGATTATCTTCACAACCTTTCAATGGTTCTCATCCAGATCAGACTGGTGCCTACTCACTACCCCTAGTGAATGGGCTACATCTAACCTCATACACGTCATGGTATACATGATAGATCCCACTACTGAAGCATATAGGATTCTACTCATGCGCTCTCTCTCTTGAGGGGTTGTCGGATAATCTTTCTTTGAAAGAGTAATTTCATGGCCTATCGAAAGATAGCTCCTTTTGAAATTCTTCATATTGAACCATTTTAACATGGTATCGATGTACGTGGATTGAGATAATCTGAGCAGCCTTCTAGATCTATCTCTATAGATCTTCATCTCTAGGATGTACAATGCTTCTCTCAAATCTTTTATGGAGAACTGTGATGATAGCCATAGCTTTACACTTTACAAGGTTGGGATGTCATTTTTATTAATAGTATATCATCTACATACAGTATAAGGAAGATGACTACAGAATTGTTAGTCCATTTATAGACACAAAGCTCTTCTCCATTCCTAACAAAGCCATATATTTTGATCGTCTTATCAAAATGCATGTTCCAACTCCTGGATGCATGCTTCAGTCCATAAATGGATCTATTTAGTTTGCACACTTTAGATTCATTTGTGGATGTAAACCCTTCAGGTTGTATCATATACATCTCTTCTTCCAGCTTTCCATTAAGAAAAGCGGTTTTGACATCTATTTATCAGATCTCATAATCTAAATATGCTGCTGTTGTAAGCATAATCTAGATGGACTTGATCATTACCACAGGAGAGAATATCTCATCATAATCAATACCATAATGCTGACATATCTTTTGATAACTAGATGGACTTTATAGGTCTTCATCTTTCAATTCGCTCCTCTTTTTCTATTGAAATCTACTTACACCCTATGGATTTAATCCTTTTGGATGGATCAACAAGTGTCCATACACCATTGATCTCCATGGACTCCATCTCAGATTTTATGGCATCAAGTCATTTCTCAAAGTCAGGCCTTTACATGGCATCCATGTAGGTGATCGGATCCTCATCATTCTCATCTAGTTCGACAGGATCATCATCTCAGACTAAGAAATCATAGTATCTATTTAATTGATGCGGTACTCTATCGGATCTCCTCAATGGTGTCTCTACAGGCTTCAGATTTGATTATCTAATTAAATCCGATTATGTATGTGCCAATTTTTCTACCTCACGAACTTCATCAATTTTGATTTTAGTGGCATCAGTTCCTTCAACAAGGAACTCTCTTTTTAGGAAGACTACCTTGTTGCTGACGAATATTTTTATTTTCAGTGAGGTAGAAATAATACCCTTTCATTTCTTTAAAGTATCCTACAAACAAGCATTTATCGGATCTAGGTTCTAGCTTATCTATCTTTAAATGTTTGATATAAGTCGGACATCCTAAAATCCTAAGGTATGAGAGCATTGACTTACGCCCCGTTCATATCTCATATGGTATTTTATTGATAGACTTGTTAGAGACCTTATTCAACACATAGCCGGCAGTATCAAGAGCGTATCCCAAAAAGGAGATTAGTAGAGTCGCAAAGCCCATTATGGATTGAACCATGTCTAACAGTGTTCGATTTCTTCTTTCAGATATCCCATTATGTTGTGAAGTTTTAAGAGATGTTCATTATGAGAGAATCTCATTCTCTTCTAGATATGTCAGAAAATCACTGATGAGATATTTATCTCCTCGATCTAATCGAAGAGTTTTAATATTCTTCTCTGTCTATTTTTCTACTTTACTATGAAATTGTTTGAATATTTTAAATGATTCAGACTTATGCTTCATAAGGTAGACGTATCCATGCCTCGATAGATCGTCAGTAAATATAATGAAGTAATAGTATCCTCCTCTGGTATCTATGTTTATAGGTCCACATACATCACTATGTATTAGATTTAGAACATCACTGGCTCGTTCATCTTTTTCTTAAAAGATGATAGTCATCTTATCAAGAAGATAGAATTCACTGGTCGGTAATAATTTATAAATCATTAATATCGAGGATATCCTCTTTGGTCAACTTATTTATCCTGTTCTTATTTACATGACCTAGCCTACAATGCCAAAGATATGTATCACTGACATTATCTATTCTAGAGTATTTGTTTAATGTGTACATTACACTAACAGACTGTGATATGAGATATATGCTATGTTTCAATTATCCTCGCATGATTTTAGTATCATTCACAACGATATCACAAAAATCATCTTTTATTAAATATTTAAACTAAGTTTGGCTAAAAGACTTACAGAAATGACATTCATCATAAGGAAGAACAATAATGATACTAATCTAACATGACATTATTAGACTCAAAAACAAGCTTCACAGTTTTTAAAGCTAGAAGTGGAACAAGACTTCCATCTCCAACGTTCAGGAATCACTCACCTTCTCTAAACTTCCTACTAACCTGCAGTTCCTGCAATGAATTACAAATATTAATTAAATTTTGATATCTAATATCTAGGTAGTAGGATCATAAATAGAAAATTGCAAGGAGTTATCATATAAGTATCTTATGTAGCAACAGATTACTTATTTCTCTTCTTTAGTCTGTTTGGATTAAGGAAAGTTATATATGTAGGATAGTTCCTCTTCTAATGATCCAGCTTCTTATAAAAAAAGCATTCTTTCTGGCTCTTGTCGACTTTCGACTTCTTACTCTGCTTCAGCTTTGAATCGACGGTATGACTCTTTTGTATCTTTTTTTTCTCTTAAAAAAATGATGACCTGCTGATGAACCTCTCACTAGATGCATCGGCTCTTTCTGGAGCTAATGATCCTTCTCGAATATCTGTAGCAATCCTAGCAAACCATGATAGTTTACTGCAGACATGGTTATTCTATAATAACTCAAGAAGGATAGATAAGATTTCGATAGCGAGTTCAGGATAGTATCCTTGTCCAACTGTACATGTAATGGAAAGTCAAATTTGCTTAAGCATTCAATCTGCTCGATCATTTATAATACATGATCAGTGACTGACGTCCCTTCTCGCATACAGGTATTGAACACAGTATAGGAGATTTTATGTCTCTCACTATCCTCAGGAGTGCCAAAAGACTCATTAAATATTTGAATCATTTGCTCCGATTGTGCATCCTCAAATTTATGGCTAAGTTCGTCATTTATGGCTACCCTCATAATACAATGAATAATCATGTGGTCATTAAGCCACTTCAAATAAGTATCTCTCATCGTATGGGATGCGTTGGCAGCAGATTCTTCAGATGCTGGATCCATAAGCACGTACAGGATCTTCTCGTACTCTAAGACGATCTTCAACTTTCAATACCAGCTATCAAAGTTGGGTCCGATAAGCTTGTCACTATTTAACAATGTGTGGAGTGATAGTATATTCGTCATTGTTGAAAAAAAATTAAAAGCCTATTAGTATATGAATCATTTTAATCCTAAAGATATGAACTTTAGTCTAAAGATTCTTCCACTATTTTATATGAATTAGTAGCCTCTACCTCCAATTCAAAAAATTACATTAATCCCTTAGCGGGCACTAGAATCCACATAGATTGCATTCGAATCCAAGTGTGGCTCGATCAACCCTAGTATATCTATGGATAAATTTTTAACTAATTATTTCTTCAAATAATTTCTAGCTATTAAGTTTTGTCCCAGACTTCTCTTCCGCAGGCATGTGGCACCTCCACTGAAAATTCTGATTAGATCAACCATTAACATGACTACACCAAGTGCATCCAACAAGTAAATGCCTAGATCCGAGTGTGGCTTGGCCAACTTGATCATTGATTTGAAAGACACAACAAGGTGGTCATATGATAAATGATAATTCTAATACCCAATAAACATCAGGTGTGTGGTACCTCTAATGCTTAGTTAGATCGTTGGACCTATTATCATGCACCTTAATGGGAGGCTATGAACTAGTTATCTCTATAACTGTATCCTTTTAAAGACCTAATAATTTAGAAGATTTGATTTAATGATTTGAGAATAAGAGAAAAAATTGACCTGCAAGTCATAAATCCTCCCACTAGCTTCACCAAGTCATGAAGAGGACTAGAGACAAGCTGATCCAAAGATACCTAAATCAGTCAAATTGATTTATCCTAATGGAATGGGTCAACTCAAATCAATCAATAACCTAATCAAAATATAATCTACCAAATTGGTCAGTAAGTGAGATCAGTGGGAGGGTCTACCTCGGCTTGCCTTAAACACCATCAAAATGATTGAGTAAGTGGACTGCCAATTAAAACTATTGATCGAATTATTATACTTATCTTAGATACCAATTGATCGATTAATTTTGATTCGATCAGCCAAAGGACTCGGGCTAAACTACTAAGCCACAATCAGGTCTATTCGTATGGTCAAAATATAGACTTGATCAAGCTATAACTATTGAGATTGATCTAGAAAAATTCTGATCTAATCTAATTCAGCTTTTGATTAGATTTCATTAATTTTGCTAAATGATCCATATTATTTCTAACTCTAGGTCTAATCCAGTTAGAAGACCTGATTCGTGCTAACCCATTGACCAACTATTTATGAGGTGTCTTAATATCTTCAATTCTCAAATCTAGATCTTTAAATTTAATTCTAAATTAAGTGTGTGAAATATGTGTTTCAGTTTGTAAAACTATTTTATCAGAATTTCAAATGAAGCATAGATCATATATTTCAGATCTTGAAACTAATTTTCAGATCTAAGTTTAACCATTAAATATGTATCAATCTGACCTAAGTTTATATATATACATCATATGTATCATAGAAAATTTAGATTTCTACATATTACATCATATACAACATATAATTCAGATCTTAAAACCAATTTTCATATCTAAATTTAATTTACTAAAATTATAATTAATCATAAATCACTTTAGATCTAATCTAAACATATTTATGATTAAATAATTTAAAATTTTTTTACTATTCTTCTTTATGAGATATAATCACAGTGGTACCCCTACACGTCATAAGAGAACTTATCGAATGGGCAAGAGAGGGATATAAATTCTTGCTTCCTCTTATGATCGGATGGTCTGGTGATCATCTCAATCTAGTACTGAGCTACTAAAATCAGAAATCTAATTTTTGAATTAATTGCATCTACATATATAACAAACAAAAATTCAGGCATGCACTCATATGAACATGATCATATCATACATATTATACATCTAATCTAATTAGATTACATCATCATATAATATTTCAGATCTAAACTTATATTTATATAGCATATAAAATAATTAATTCAGATCTGGAATCACATAAAAAGACTATTCAAATATACATGTGAATGCATAGAAAATAAAATTCTAGTTAAATCTATTTTTGTGTTGTGCAAAATTTTATTTAAAATCAGATCTGAAAATCTATCAAAATAGATTCAAATCAGATCTAGATTAAGTCTAACTTCCAACCTAAATAACTCCATAAAAATTTGTTAAAATAGAATATAAACCATGTGGTTATTCAAATAAAATTTACAACAAAAATTTTGTTATAATGGATTTATAACAGATTTCAATCAACCATTGATTTGAATCTTAAAATTTGATCAAAACCAGATCAGAAAAATTTAGTTAATAGGTCTAAATCAGATTTAATGTCTAACATAAAAATTTGATTACATACAAGATGTAAACATATTAGAAAAAAATTATCTATGCATCCATGTATCAACCTGACTCTGATACCAGTTGAAGGAAAATATCGATCCGATCAAGATCGGATCGTCAAGGTGTATCTTAAAAATTTTTATTCTAAAATTTTATAATCTTTATAAATTATGTTGTATACAACGGAATAAAGATCAAAATCCTGAGGGGTTTACTTGAATCTGATGCCTCACGAGGTTTGAAAATACAGATCCTCTATTTTGTGCGCACGTCAAGCCCCACAGGAAAGAGGGATGATGATCTTCACATCAAACTTCAAAAGGAAAGTAGAAAAGAGAGGAGATCTGATCACACGCCCTTGGGATCTACTTGGATGGGATCCTCACGTCTAGAACCAAGATTGCAAGAACCCCTACATGCCAAGAAGGTGGCCTCCCTTTGTATGTCACACAAAACCTCTCTTCTCACCGTGCTCTCTCTTTCTCTTATCATACAAAATCAGATGTGATGCACTGGTGGTTAGAGATCTCCCCTTTATATAGTTGACGCCCCATATCTGATCAAGTCCCAACTGATTTAGGACACTGGTTCAAACCTGATTTGAACTTATCCTTATCCAACCAAGAGACCAAAGTGAGAAAGGATAGCACCCACCCAATGCATGAACTCTCTTCATGCGTGCACAAAAACATGGGGCAGAAAATATTAGCACCTCACCTTCTTTGGTCAGCCAATATGAGAGAGAGTTTTAGGGTTTTAGGACTCTGTGGATCTAATCCAAATTGAGCTCAAATCAAATCCAATTCGAACCTGCTTCAAACCAAATTCGAATAAGCTATCAATCCTAATTTAATTAGGATTCAGATTTAAGTCTAATTTAGATTTTTAATCTAATTAAGTATAATTAAATTAGATCTAATCTGAAATAATTAGCACTTTAATTCAATCTATCATAAATTCTCTTGGATCATAGATTAGATTATTATCATCTCTAGAATTAAACTTGCACCTCATGTTCAGTGTTAGCTAGATATAGTCAACTATTTAATTCCATATGACCTCTAACTTAATTTTAATTAAGCTAATCTATTTATTCAATTAAATCACATACTTTCAAATTAAACATATAGATTTAGGTTAATTCTTTCCTATATTGCTTGACTTTGTACGTGACTCTATGGATTTAATTGTCAACCTTGAATGAGTCATCCATATTGTATTTCAACCTTTCAAATCCATCACATGGATTACCCTAGCCAAGGCTTTGCTAAATTAAATACAGTGATTCATTGTCTCCTATAGTCAAGAAGGGTCCATCCTATCTTGATCTACACACAGACTTCGTAAGTACTTGACTGTACCCAGTAGCCTTCTGTCACTGCATTAGAAATGCAGATAGTTCGGCACCAAAATATAGTGAGTTGTTTACAAATCACTATGGTGATCTCAGGTTTGAGGGACACTTATGCCCATATGCTTCATGAGTTGCTCTTGACAACAAAGCACTCAGC
>KE505708.1:123988-136612 GCA_000441515.1 Elaeis oleifera
GAAAGATAGGAAAAAAAAAAAAGGTGATACTTTTCCTATATAGATTGATATTTTTTTGCTTTTATTCATTCTCTTTTCAGAGACCTGTGGGGAAGGAGAGCACTTGAGGGTTCCGGTTGGGGTTTTTCTCTAGCATATGGGATTTTGTGCGAGCTGTGGCGGACGAAGAAATTGAGGGTAGAGGCGGCTAGGAGGCAGAGGTGGGGAAGGCCATCCACCCGGGGGACAGAGAGGAGGAGGGTGAGGAAGGAGAGTGGTTAGGAGGTTAGTTGGAGAGGGGGAGGCGGCGGAAGAGGGGAAGGGTGGCGGCGGCGGTGGGGGAGGAGGAGGAGGAGATGGTGTGGGCGAAGAGGCGTCGGAGGTGATGGGAAAGAAATTTTAGGATTTAGAATTTCTTAAACAGGGGAAAGCGAAATTCTTTGAGCACCGTGGGCGGTGCAGAACCGTGCGCATCGCTTGCGATGATTGATTCCTCCACGGGGTCGGGAATAATTTTTTTTTTTTGCATATTGCACTCCGGTTTTATGCGTGAATCGATCATCATGAGCGGTGCACGTGGTTCTGCACCGCCCGCGGTGCACAAAAATTCCCCCGGGGAAAACTTGATAGGGGCTTTGGGTTGGGTTGGGTTGGGCAATGGGCATATGCGCCCTCTGGCTGAAATCGAAGACTATTTCTAGGCCGGGCCAGCGCTACCGATGGAACCCAGTTCCCGCTGTCCGCCCAGCCCAACCCCCTCTTGGGCGAGTCCTCCATTCTCGTGCCCATCGCCATCTCTTTCTCTCTCCTCCCCTGCCCCCCTAGATCGACAGAATATCGACGATCTCTACACCAGAAATCCCAAATCGGTGAGATTTTGATCGCTTGTGACATCTTTTTACTTGAAAAATCGTTGATTTGTTCTTTCCACTCTCTATCTTTATCTGAATTGATGTGAGGAATTGGTAAGGGGCGTGATTTCTCTCTCGTGATTTCTTTCTTTCTAATTAATGCAAACTTCGATAGAGGATTTCAAAATTGTTGTTTTAATCCTTTTTCGTGAACCAATGTTGTTTTAATCTTTCATATGCTTGAGATGACTTTTTTCTCTCTTCTTTGGGTGGGGTTTTGGGTGGGGGGGGTGGTTGTTAATGAATCATTTGGACTTGAATTCCGGTATCAACTTGTAGAATGGGAATTAATAAGAAAGAGAAGTTTTTGTCTATGTGATATATATATGTTTGGGCGGACGAGAAAAGAGGGGTACAAGATTCTTTATGGGCACCATATTGGGATAGGATCGGAGATGCCTGTCTTGAAGTAACGTAGCTAGAGTGAAAATTGGTTCTTACTGCCTTGAGGCTGTGGAATTGGCCAGTTAAATGCAAAACTTGAAGAAGGAAAAAGATTTTATTTTAGGAAAACCTTTTATGTGGTAATCTTGTTTTGCGTTGGATTAATGTAATTCCTCTAAAATCTTCTGTTCTGCTCCATCATAGGTAGTTTCTGAATTATGTGACAGCAGATTGTGCCTATTGTGCAAAAGTTCTGTTATTGTTCTTGTTTCTTTTAGGTGTAATCATGAGACTTAGCAAGACAGAAGTGAATTTAAGAAGGTTGCTTGCAGCTGCTCCTCACCAGCAGAATCAAGCAAAGCTCATACATGTGAGTTGAATGCATGTTATCAGTATCGTAGGTTCCAAATGGTTTTGATGATACTTTGCTGGTATTTTATCTTCTCCAACATATATTTAATATAATTTCTGTAGGTTTTGATATTAGACATGTCTCAAATCACAACATTCTGCTTGTGCTGTTGAACTTCTTAGAAAAGTTAGCATCACAAATTAAATATCTCAGATGATCAATAAACCATATTATGAGTACATATTAATGCATATCCATAATATAGATTTCTTAAGTGAAAACAAAGTCATTGTCTAATTTTCAAAACAAACTTGTAAACATATCTTGCTTATGTTTAGTAATTCTGAACTTTTTAACATCTGTGATGAACACAAGGATTGCCATGGATTTATTTTTCTGTAAGGAGACATATTACAAATTTCAGTCTTGTGGATCAGAAATTTGTGGCTATATTGTAGTTCTGATTCTGGGTCTCACCTGACTGAATTTTGCTCCTATGTACATGACCATAATTAATCTTGGTAGAGTTGTCCTTTTAGTTAAATTTCATTAGGTTCTAAATAGCTAACCTTCTTAGTAAGACTCAAGCATGGATCCTAAACTGCTTGATTTTCAAGACCAATTGAAAGGATGATATTCGCTGATCAAGTTTCCTTCCCTCTGGTTAATTGATAAACAGCATTTCTGAGGTACAGATCTTAAATTTCCATGGAACAAGTATGGGCAGTGTCTACATAAGTTTTCTCATCAATGAAATTATAGTGGTTACATATGTAAGTGTGGCATATGGAAATAAAAAGCCTCCTTTTAAAAACAAAGTATCAATCTTAACCTTTTAATGTGAGGTGTTGCCTTTTAACTGAAAGATTTAGGTGTGTGCAATTTTTCTTGTCATGTTTTTTTAATTTTAATTTTATTTTTTTTAACAATCTTTGGAAATAATGTTTCTGAGCAGCTAATATCTAGGGGAACCAACAGATTTTAAAAGTATTTGGGGAAACAAGTTCAGCTATCACTGTATAACTAGCTATCTTAATTGGCATGTCGTTTCCTGAACTTCTTTTGGTACTGGGGGTTATGAGCATTAATTAAACACAGAATTTAATGCCATCCATCAGAAACAATTTAGTCTTCCTAGAAAGTAGACAGTTCCATGATTTCCAGCACGATAAGGTTAATTTGCCACTGAGATGAGAAATTCTATCTTATGCTTATTTGTTGTTAAATATAATCAATATTGAAAGTTCAATTGCTAGTTGTTGAATGGCATGGAAGGCATGTGGATGAAATTTTGAACAAATATTTATGTTAATTTTCATCTTCTTAGAACCGTTCTAAGAACTTGTTTTTTTTGCTTATTCTTCATTTTTTCATAAAAAGAAGTTGAAAAACTAATACAGTTGATTGCATTACTTTTAATATTTTAAATGTAGGTTATAGTGGTATGCTAGATTCATGTTGTTCAAGTGTTGTGAAAGTTAACAATTCTAGCACCTTATCATTACTTTCTTATCATTTTATACTGGATTAAGTTGATTGAAAGTGATGCTGTTTGCTTTTCCAGTATGTCACCACATTGAGGGAACAGTTAGAGCAACTAGGGGCAGAGATAACACCAGAGGGAATACCAAGGTTTGTCCATTTTATATGCTTATCCTCTTCCATTCTTTTTTAAAAAATGTTATCCATTTAAGAAATATTTTCTGGATATTCTTAGGACTGTTAACTAGCTAAATCTGGCGGAGGCCTTGGTTTGCTTAAACCTTTTAGAGAGAGAAAAATTTCATGCCTGAGATTGAGAGAAGCCTTTAGGGAAGAAGCCTGAGTTGGGTGGCAGTTGAAAGTGATCAATTTGATAATGTTTGAGAATGAATTGAAGAGTGAAATGACTATGGAGGAGAGCTGGAGTTACTGGGTCTAGATGGATTTCTTTTCTAATTAAAGCTAGGGGATAAGAGAAGCTAAAGGAGGTCACCTAAGGAGAGGATAGGAAGAAGTAATTCTTGTTGATCAGCTAGAGATGAGGTAGGGAACAAAAGATTGTGGGTAACAGAGTGGAGTAGCTAGGTTGAGTGGTACACAGAGGGGAGCATGATATAGGTGATGGGAGAAAAGAGGTGTACAATGCTAGGACCGGATAGCAGGTTTTATTGGTCTGACAATCTGGCCATCAGCGATTTGTTAGACATCACATTCTTAGTTTGTCAACTTATAAGAAGTTGGCCTTGGCTGGCTAAATACAAGTGGTAAAGAACCCATAAGCTTGTTAATCGTGAATTGAATCCATACTAAAACTTTCTTGCCTATGCAACTCAGACAGGCTATTCTGCATCTCACATGGAGCTTTGATAGGATCGACTGAGGAGTGAAAACTTATCAAGCTTCATTGGCCCATCAACTGGCCAGATAGCTTACCGTACCAAGTTGGTCAGATCGATGAAATTTATCTTGAAACTCTAACAGGTCTCTAAGTGTAGAAAATGTTTATGTCTTTAAACACAGTATTGCATAGGTACATGGTTAAAAGAAGTATATGAAATACCAAAATATGCAAGTTAAATAAGAATAATAAGTAAGGAATTATTGAATACATTGACTTACCTAGCTGAAATTTGTTTGCTAATTAATATGTATGCCTGAAGTCCATGAGCAAACCAAGGAAGATAATTATTAGTAGGCACTTAAATATGAAAAATAATGGTAGGAGCAAGAATTTTTTTTTTAGAAAATTTATTTAATGTCAATTCTTGCACAAGTAAGACATCAGTTGTCTTGCATCTTAGCACATTAACATGTATGTAAAAGAGTTTCTTGGTTTTGTAATACGTTGAAATGTGGCAACAGTAACTGAATTACAACCATTATAATTGTTTGATCATGTTGGGTAGCATGTGGAATATTCTATTGATAGCATTAAACTAATATCAAATATATTAAAATTATAAATGCTATATTTTTGAAAATGAATGTTAGGTAATCCTTTAAGACTATAAGTGGACTAGACGGCTGCTCAAGAATGTAAGTGGATTCTTAACTGGTTAAATGGACTAGGCAGCCACTTACACTGTTAGGCATTGCATGGCTGTTTGATAGCTACTAAGGTGGCCATTTTGATTATACCCCATGTCCACGCACATACAGTTTTCATACTCAGCCTCAGTGATGAAATTTGAAAAGTGGTTTGTTGATAGCATGCCTGGCCTGTCTATTTTTCTGATGGTGCTCCTCAGGCTATAACATTGTTTCTTTTTTTCAAAACTCTTCTTCCCCTTGAATAGTTTGTTATAATTTATGATGTCAATTATCTTATGATTCAAGATGTCACAATTTATCTCAGGCTTTAAATTTGGCCCCATTTGAAGGTCTGTTGTTATAAAAGAAATTCCATTGTTTCTCTATCAATACTTTGTACACATAATGGTTCATGCATGAGTGTTGCCAATATGAACATCTTATTTCATTCTTTTATTTCACACAAAATAAATTATCTGGGCAGTATTTTATAATCTCTTCAGGTCTTGCTCAATATTGTCTTAACATTATGTATAAAGAAATCTATCCCTATGATTACTGGTGCTCTTCCTTTGGTACCAGAGAATATATATTATTCTATCTATAAGGTTTCATTACAAAGGTTCATTAACCAACAAAACTAACACATTTGTTAGTTGTTCCATTCCTTAATAGTTTAATTTCTTGATCCTCTTAAAGTTTAAAGTTTAACTGTTTGCATTCCTTTCTAAAGGCTTCTGCCATTTCGGTTAATCCTTAACTTTGTCACCCCCCTACAATTGCATTCTCCTAGCATAATCCTCATTCAACAGCTTTTGGAGTGTGAAATTATTTGCCTATCTGTTATTTTTCTTGTTTTCAACAAACTCAATATGCACATATGATCCACATGTTCATGTATAATGTTCGCTCGACCCTCTTTCTTTAGCTATATGCAAAATTTGGCTAGCTGTCTAAGCAAGATGCAGTACCTGTCTTTAATAACACATAGGAGATTTTAGACAAACATGCTATAACCTATCAAATGGAATAAAGTTTATGGATGCACATACACATTCTTGTATGTATGATGTGTGTTGTGCTCACCAATGATTCTGAGTTAGATATGGTACATGCATCTACAACTAGAAGTTTACTTTTGGTACTGCTGGTGCATAGCAAGTTTTGAAATACCATATGAGGGTATAGGAGTCATATGTCACTATAGTATGTACCATAGTATGCTGTTGTATCAACTCCTCGTCTGACAATATGGGGTGGTATGACATGGTACATGCTGCAGTGCAGGATGTTTCATATTGCAGTAAGGTCAGTTTCCAAACCTTGGTGCATATACCATTTTAAATATTGCAAAACCACTATGTAACTTATTCATATAGCATTCTTAGCATGGAAAAATAGAGAAAGGAACTTTTTCATATAGTAATCACAATCTCTTCTGACATTTTATCAGTGTTTCAAAAGCAAAATTGAATGAATATTCAGAGAAGATTGAAGCCCTTGCTGCCAAATTATCTACTCCATGGGTATGTTTATCTCTTCTCTTTAGACTCACTAGGTTTATTTCTAGGGTTTTCTTTAATGTATAATTGAAGGAGCATACTTCAAAAAGAATGTTTGGTTCATTTCCATACAAATATTCATAATTATTGATGTCTGTTGTAATTTTAGAGAATGACCTTTTCATATACTTCTCATTAACAATTTTCATAGTTGTTGCTAATTAATACATAGCATAGTTTTGTTTAAAACTATCAGATTATATCCAAATCGATTAAGTTGTTGCCAGTCTCCAAGATCCATAATTTTACATCAGTTTAAAATAATCTGTAGACTGCCAAAATTCATTCTGTTACAAATCAAACTTTTTCACCGTCTTTCTGTTTCTGGTTCATTTTATATCTCAAATGCAATATGAGTGTCAGTTTTTATTGGTAAGTGTGATGTCGTCAGATCCTGGAGGTCATATGAAATGCCATCTTTTACCATTTAAGGCAAATTGATTGTGCTCTTTTATTGCAAATGGTTGTGAGCTTGTTCAGTGCAAATGATTGTGAATTATTCTTATGACTGAAAGCTATCTTCAAGTAAACTTATTAATGAATACTGACAACCTCATCAGCCAGAACCTATGAAGGTTGTTGATGAAACCAAAGATGAGGAAAGCCCCTTTAAGTCAGAACAGGATGGAAACTATGTAAACCGCCCTCCTGGATTGAGAAGGAGAACTGTGTAAGCAAAGCTGCAGCTCCTTGTGTTGACATTGTTGGTGCTGGTTGTTTCTGTGTTCCTCTCTGTTTTGTTAGGTTACATGACTTCACTTTTTTGTTCAAAACTAAACAGAGCTCATGAAAAAATTGAAGATAGCATCCAGGAGTCTAAGGAGAGGGACTCAGCAACACCAATTAAGTTGGATGCAGCAGCACAATCTCACATTGAGAAACATAGGTGTGTTACTACAACTCCTCAGAAATCGTGATCTTTTACTCTGATTTACTCTTGTTTAGTAATGCCACTTATCATTGATTTTCATGCATAGATAGTAACGACAATAAAATTTTATGCATAATGAGTTGACTGATTGCCTTTCCATGCACTTTTTCTTGAATTACTGGCAGCTTATCATTGGTTTTTGTGTATGGAATAAAAATGGATGCTGATATTGTGCATTGGTGTTAGACATTTGTTTAAGTAATTGATGCTTCTATCTTTTGTAAAATTGCTTGCCCATAATATCTAGGTTTAAGAATATCACTAAACCTGGAGTAGAGGATTGCATCAAATTTTGTTGTGGACGTGACCTTATTTCAAAGCTTATGGCAAATAGGGATCCGTCAACCTAACCCTTAATGTGTAGGACAGGATTGTTTTGTATCATCAATTGGCATATCGGTCATTTTTCCTTAAGATGTCCTGTTGCTATTTATGTGTTGTTCTACATATTTCTCCTTTCCCATCTATCATTCAATAATTCAATATCTTTCTCATAAAGATATTTACTGCCATATGCTTCAGCATTTGTTCTCAGCTAGGTGCATCCATTTTCAGCCTTACATATCTGGAAGTTCAGAATGATCTTTTTCACCTAATACATTGTTGGTTATCTAAGTTTTATTTGCTTCAATTCCTTTTACCAGAAAGCTTCAAGAAGATTTGACAGATGAAATGGTTGTGTTAGCACATCAACTTAAGGAAAGCAGTCTTCTGATGAACCGATCGTTGCAGGACACTGAGAAGGTAAAATTGCATGTCTTTCTTCTTCTCTTTCTCTCTCTATCTCTGTTTTTATGTCTACACTTTTGTGTGCACATCTTTGCATGCATATGTGAGGGGGCTGGAGGTGGATGTTATCAGCAACATTTCTTTAGATGCATAAATAATTGAAATTGAGGTTGAGAGAGGAAGAAACCTCATACAGTTATCATACTTTTGAGGAAGGCCCCTCAAAACAGGGCCCCTTAGTCATCATAGATTGACCTATAGATTATAGTTCAAGGCTGAAACCTCATACACCTACTACAAAAGAAAGGAAGAAAGAAAATAAAGCTGCTTAGAATCTTTTCTTGCATTTGGGTCAACTTTTTGTGATTAAAACCCCAAGCTGCACTTCGATGAAGTGGGACACCTTAAGCAATTTGGGGCTTTATCTTTTACCCAACCACACCCTTCCCCCTTCTAAAAGGAAAACTCTTCTTTTGGACCTAACATGTCTTGCCACTTAACAGCTGTATGTTATCATGTTGGATGAAATTCTGCCAGGCAAGGATTTCCAGACCATTCATTTACTAGCTCCTGGTGACCAATTTACTTGTAAATATGATGTCCTGTTGGATTGCTGCAAGTATTCTTCCATTTTTCCCATCTATGATAATTTTATATTGTATCTCCTTTTTAATGAACCATTTGCTGCTGTATGCCGCAGTCCTGTAAACTGATGAGAATGCAAGAGCAGTGTGCTACACTAAGAAATTAAGGTGGTATAAGTACATTGACGGGAAGTAGAATTTGCAGAAGTTTAGGATTAAATTCTGGAGAATCATCTCTTGTGATTTGAGCATATACGATAAATATCTAAAAAGCCCTAGTTGAAGAGGGACTTAGCTTTCTGCTATATATAGGAGGGAAGGATATACATGAGAAGTTGTGAAAAGAGACGTGAATAAGCCTCTAGTAACAATGAATATAGCCCTTAATAGAAATGGTATGCAAAGATGGATTTACAAAGACAGCACCAACTAGTAGGAATAAATAGATCGGTACGGTTATAGTTACTTAAGCATCCATCTTGTGTCTACATTGAGTAATGCACTTATTACTTCATTTAACTTATCAGCTGCTAGCCCGTCGATCCTAGTTCTATACATCCTACCCAAATTAAAAGAAATTATAGCTCTGATTTTGATCTAATTGCTTATATTCAGAAACAGAATTTTCTTTGACTGCCTTTGGTGGAAACTAAGGGCACTTTTGGTGTTGGTAAGAGAGTCATGCTACTTTTAAAGCGAAAAAAAGGAATACTGTCTAAAAGATTAAATTTGGTTAGTATCATTTGAGAAGTGCTTTTATGAGAAGTAGAGGCCAAAAGATGCTTTTATGAGAAGCTAGTTGATTAACTTCTCGATTCTTCTGTTGTGAGATTGCTTCGTGTATGGTAAGCCCATCCATAAAGGTAGTTATGCAAATGTGATTGGCATATTTAATACATCAAAAATACTTTTAGTTAAGAACTTAGATGAATCTAATTAATTATAGTATAGGCCAGTTATCTATTTATTACCAACTGGTTTAGAATCAGAAACTTGTGGCTTGTCTGAACTGTCTTTGATGACAGCATCGGGCGAGATGGATCTAATTGGAAGTGATTTTATTTACAGATGGTGGTAAACTGTGTATGTACACATATATATGTATATACCTACATATATACATACATTAGGGGTTATGACTCAGTGCAGTGGTAAAAGGCTTGGGCTGACAAGTGCAGTGATTCAGGTCCTAGGACAACTAGTTGCTGGCCAAGTAAAAAAGGTTAGGTCTGTCCCCACTCTGCTCCTCCAAGGACCTCAGATTGCCAGGACTATAACTGGTGAATGACCCTTTATGTGTGTGTCTGTATAAAAGTTATTTCAACCTTTCCATAAAGATGATGAAATAGATCTTCTTAGTGGCTGATTATAAAGAGAGAGGTTAAAGATTCCTTGCTTTGGATTTGTGATCCTGGAGGTTCGGTACAGTTAAATCCGTTCCAAATATTAATCGAATAGGACTGAGATTTTAAGGCGAGATGGAATGGGAAGTATTGGAATGTTATTTGGAGATTGCTACATGGCCAAAGATAAGGTTTCTGTTATGGAAAATGATTCAAACTAAGTTTCCTGCTGCATTAAGCGCATGAAAAAAATGTTTGATGCCAGACAGCACATGCAGCCAGTATGGAGTAGAGAATTAAGTTCTTTACCATATGTTTTATATCTGTTAAAATCAAGATAAGTCTGCTCAGGAGTTCATGGGATAGTTCATGGATAGAGAAGTGGATGCGGTAAAACATTGGCATGCTGCTGTAGTTGATAGGCAATATGGGCATTATAGCAGTTTTGACATGTTGGAATTTACGGAAAGATTGAAATAGTGCTGTCTTTAAAGGGGTTTAGAGCATAAAGAACAACATAGCTTGGAGAGTTATTAGAGAGGTATTGGAATGCCAAAGTGTATTGTGGACCTGATTAGGAAAATAGTTAAGTGGACTATTACTCAATCTTGTCATGGAAATCAATTCTGATGCATCTGTAGTTGTGAATGGAGACATAACTGGAATAGGTTTTGTATTTTGGGATATGCAGGGTGCAGATGTCTTTAGAGGTGGCATAAGAGAATTTGGACTGATCAGATTTGAAAGCTGTGTTTGGTTCCACAAAAACAGCAGTTCCATTGGCCAGAAAAGTATTCCTATTGTGACATCATAATACTACTTGCTAGATGTGATCATTTATGGATTATACATGTATATGGAGAGGAAAATGGTGCTGCTGACTGGCGGGCTAATTTGGGACAGAGCAAGGAAAGGAATCTTATTGGAGTTGGGATTTTCTTAATAAATTGATGCAAGTTCTTCACGAAGTGCTCAAGTTTTTCGAAAGAGTGGTGCAGCTATTGTATGTTTGTATTATCCATTTGTTTCCATTACATAAAAAAATGTATATATATTATCCTCTGAATCTTCTAAGGTTCACATGTTAGATAGGGAAACACGCAGCCTTCTACTTCAGAAAGTCCAGCAGATGCTGCTTAAATACCGATATGGTGATATTGATACATCTATTTGCTTAGATTTTGACCTAGTCACAAACATAGTTTAAAAACTCATCGACCGAAAGCTTGGCCACATCAATTCCACTTACAAGTTTTGAGCTGTCTTGATAGGAGACTTGGCTTGTGTAAAACTCAGATTTTGGATCAGTCTTAACTCTGCTGATTTGCAGAGTTACTTGAAACTTGGTCCAAGACATTTGACTTAATTGAGTATTAAATATTAATTATAGTCCATTTCAATACTGTGTATTATTAAAATTTCATCAAAACAAGTCATTGGAGGGTATTTTTTAAATATATTTAATGTGAAAATATATAAACAGTTAGGGCTTCTATTCCTGACCCATCTCCCAACCCAGCATTCCAATGTTGATCATGATCTTCTGCTGGCTGCTGCCTCCTAGCACTGAATATCAAGATTTCAATAATGGTTAGTTGCATGTCCTATGGTCATTGTTGATCCTTAATTTTTATTTTAATGCTGTGTTAATAATAAATTATGGATTTAGCGCTTTATGTCTGCATGCATATAAATTTCTCTGTTTCATGTTCTTAAGCATCTATATTGAATTACGAATGTATATATATTTAAGAATAATATATATGTTAATGTGTATACATGATCAAGTATATATGTTATAATCATGTCTTCATGTTCAAGACTTGGTAGCCAATCGAGTCTTTGTACCAACTCAACTTGGCTAACTTTCAAGACAACTTTTTGACTTTTCAAACCATGGTATGAAGAATTCAAAGCTGCATAATATTAAAGTTTTCAAAATATTAATGTGTCATGTGCATATTGCCAGTCTCTTTATTTTAATTCTCTGTCTTTCTAGGTCACACACTTCAGATGCGTGCATATCTTGGTGAAAGAAGAAAAAAATCAACTTTTCCATAATAAATTTGTTGATATCTTCATTGATGCAAATTTAATTATTCCAAACATGTATAACTAATTTCTATTGCTACCGGTAGTGCTATCTGCAGAGACCAGAATTATTTTCTGGTGAGCAGATTGATTGTTGTGCTTGGCTTCTTTTGATTTGTATGTAACTGAACTTTAGTATCATGACTTGAACAGATACTTGATTCTACTGAGAGGGCTGTGGAACATAGCTTGGCCAGCACCGGCCGTGCCAATGTACGGGCCATGGAGGTTTACTCGGAGAGTTCCAAGACTACGTGCTTTACATGGCTTGTAATCTTTTTCATGACTTGTATTTTCATCATGGTGGTGCTACTTATCCGTGTGACTTGACTTGTCTTCTGTAACCAGATCATGACTTAAATCTCTGCCGTTCCAAATTCAAGGTAGCTTGCATCCATATTTTGGTTCCTGCATACCCCTAACTCAATGTTTTATGATAGGGATTGGCCAAAATAAATCATCTCCAAACTTCTTGTTTGTGATATCTGATCAATGGGAAATTACTCTATAGTAACTTAAGTAATATTTAAATCAAGGTTTTAAATCTCTTAAGATGAAGTTGTCTTAATTTTTTTATAGAATGAAACGTCTCGTTATCCCATCCTGTTACAGCAGTAGTCTTGATCATGTATTCTGTTAGATATTTTCTATCTCTTTTTTTTTTTAAATTATATATATATATACAGCAGCAGTCTTGATCATGCATTCTGTTAGATATCTTCTATCTTTTTTTTTTTTAATTATAT
>KE505708.1:138971-150578 GCA_000441515.1 Elaeis oleifera
AAAAAAAAGGAAAAAGACATATGGTTCCTCTTTCTTATATAAGGGCCGATAAATGATTTGTGATGGTGTAACAATTTCTAATACTCATCTAATAACAAAGTAACGACTTAAAAAGACAATTGCAATAACGGAAACACACCAACAATCAAGAGAGACAATGATAGCACTGATCATCATAGAATGAATTTGTGGCAAGTACATAACTATAGTCAGAAGCTTCGGTTACTGACATGATTCGCAGGAGGAGAGGATTTACAAATGGCGATCATAGAGGAGAGAAGATTTTGGGGAAAAAAAATATGGAAACAACAAATCACTATAAAATGGAAATTTAAATAACTAATATGAAGTATATACCACCATAACACTATGACAACTGTAAACAAAATACTAATTATTACTGAATAGAAGGGTGATTAATATAACTCTTAATTCTTATGACTCGGCTTAAATATGGTAACCGGGTACCACCTTGGCAAAATATCTTAAGATGTCAAACCGTCGGGACCTTGAGTTCCCACGCAAGGCAAAAGATCCAAGCCGGAAAAGTCCAAGCATCTAGGCCCAATTTCACAGCTACTCCGTAGATGCAATTTCAAAAATGGCGACTTATAGTCTCTTTCAACAATTTTTTTTTTTGGTGATTATCCCAATGGCGGATGGGCATTCATTTAATGATACATAGCTTTTCAATTGTAGCTAAATAATGGTATTTGGTTATTCTTGATAAAAAAGGGTGGCTAACACCTCCCTTCTTCTCGAGAAAATAAAAAGGAAAAAAGCTTAAAAAGACTAGAATGTTCAACTCCTAAAAGGAATCTAATCTCGTTCATGAACTCAATCATCTATTTTATATTCTTGCTCAAAAGAAAGAGGTAGGTCCAATGCATCTGTTTCACTTACTATCAGCTCACACGATTCAGTAGGCCATCATCCACCTTGTTGCATTCCTTTCTCCTTAGGCACTGGTTTCCTAAACAGGATAAAGCTTAATGGCGACTCCATACGTAGCACCTGGATCAACAAAGTACTAATAAAATCTACATGCAAGTTAACAAGCAATCATTCATTTTTGCCCTTGTCGTCATATATATGAAGTATATGACATGGCTTGAGAACGATCTACTTGATGAACCAATTGAGCATGGACGTGTCAACCTGGAAAGCTAGTATCATCTTGTTGGTGAGAAACAGGAAAGGTAGCCAAATGTTGGACTTGACCATCCGGGGTGCCATGATCTGGGTCCAGCTTGGAAGGCCTTTCATTTGGGTGCTTGTGCTTTTTGAGGCTTCAGAAGGTCCAAGTGGTGTTTCCACTTGGGAGTTGCTGACGGCTATTCTCGAGAGATCAATCCACTTGCCAATGTTGCCATATATGCTTTGGTACCGCTCAGACTTCCTTCGGTACGTTCTTTTTGATGTGACTGATAGCCATCACATCTCTATCGTTGGAGAAGCCGGCGTTCTCTCTTCTCTACCAAGGTCCTACCGCGGCCATCATCCGTGGTACGAGGATCTCTCACGTTGGGGTGGCAGTAGCGTAGAATCAGATTGTATACAGATAGGATCAATCGGATGAGATATAGGTTGAACAAGGGAACATCAAATTTGAATCTAATTTATTTATTAAATATATTAAAATTTAAATTTGAACCTAAACATATAAATTTTTAATCAGATCTACTTAATCTATTTAATAAATAGATCATATAAGGTCAAGTAAATCAATAAACCTACTTAATTATTGTTAACTTGTTTATCTAACTAAAATTAAGATTCAAACAGATGTAGTAATCAATGAGTAGTAAAGAAATTATTGAGGTAGTTTATCTACAAAGAAATTATTGAGATAAGATATTTGAGAGAAAAATACCACACATAATGCATTCATTGACTGTAAATTTATAATACATAGAGCCATCATTATTGAAGAAAATGCTTTATAAAAAATGATATACATTCGTACCGGAAAAGAAAGATTTTGACTTGTTGTACTATATGAAAGTATCTCTTGGTTTGCATGATTCTTGGTTTGCATGATCTTGCGATAGGAAAAGGTTTTGAATTGTTACACAACATACGAGATTTTCTTAACCAATATAACACCTCATGATTCTCTCCAATAAAGGAAAGATTTTAAATTGTTGGACTATATGAAAGAATCTCTTAATTGGCTTGTTTCTCCATGATCCTTACTTGCATGATCTTCTCGATAAGGAAGTTTTAAATTGTTGCACAATATATGAGATAGTTTATGCTTCAATACTCTCCCTCAAATCAGGTGACGGTAAAGACTAAAAATCAAGTTTGGTTCGTAGAACAAGAAATCTATCCTAAATTAGTGGCTTCATGAATACATCAACGAGTTGCGTAGAGAACGGAACATAGCAAGTGATAATAGAGCTTAGGCTGATCTTTTTCCAAATAAAATGATAATTGATCTCGATGTGCTTGATTTGAGCATGGAAGACCGAATTGGTCATAAGATGTAATACAAATAAGTTATTGGAGAAAAGTAGCAAGGCCCGAGGTTGTAGGACTCTAATGTCGTGAATTATAAATGAAATCCATATGAGTTTGGCAGCAACTAAAGCAAGAAATCGATATTTGACTTTAGCAGTAGATCGAGACACAGTGGGTTGCTTCTTGGTGCACTAGAAAATATAATTAGAGCCAAGAAAGGTACAATATCCCATGATAGAATGACGCATGACTTTACATCCAGTCCAATCCGCATCGGCAAAAGCAAACTTCTAATGAGCTATGGGTCGGAATATGAAGCCCAAGATATAAAGTGCCTCAAACATATCAGAGTATGTGTTTAACCATCTGAAAATAGGCTATAGTTGGGCATGCATGTGTTGACATACAATGTTAATCGCAAGTGAGAGATCCGGATGTGTGGGAGTAAGATACTAAAGAGCTCCAATGAGGCTTCAATAGTTTGAGAGATCATTATATGGTTGATCACGATGTTTGAGTGGTGGTGATTTGACAGTCATAGGAGTGGCAATCGGTTTATGCTACTCTATGGAAGCTCAAGCTAAAAGATCCAAAGTATATTTTCTCTGAAAAAGAAAAGCCCATCGGAGGAGCAACTGACTTCGATCTCTAAGAAATAATGAAACAGGCCATGATCTTTCATGAAAAACACCTGACCAAGGGCATAAATATGGTGGTCTAAAAGTTTCGGGGAACCACCTGTGAGAACGATGTTATCAATATAAAGTAACAAGATGATAGTGTGACCGTTGTGGTGATAAATAAATAGTAATAGATCGGCACTACTGTAAAAGAATCATATCGATAAGAAAATCATTGAACTTGTCGAACTATGCCCGAGGGACTTGTTTGAGCCCATATAAAGCATGTCGGAATAAGCAGACATGATTAGGATAGGATGGATCATGGAAGCCAGATAGTTGCTCCATATAAATAGACACATCAAGATCACCATATAAGAAGGTGTTCTTGACGTCTAGTTGGCGAATTGGCCAGTTTCGAATAGTGGCAATCATTAGAACAATGCTAATGCTGCCTAATTTAATTATCGAACTAAAAGATTTTATAAAATTGATATCCTCCTCTTGGTGGAAGTCATTTGCCACAAGATGGATTTTTAGTCAGTCAAGCATCTCATCTACATAGAGCTTTGATGTGAACATCCATTTGCAATCAACTACATTCATCAAGAGATGACACGGGACAAGCTTCTAGGTTCGATTGGCTGCGAGAGCATCTAACTCTTTATGCATAGTAGCTGTCCAATCAAGATGCTTTGAGACTGAATGGATAGTCCAAGGTTTGGGAGGAATAGACGATAATGCAATATTAGAATACCTTGGATTAGGCTTGGAGATGCTAGCCTTAGAGTGGGTGACCATGGGGTGTGATGACGAAATGGTAGCCTCAGACTGTGGTGGCTATGGTTGTGGGTGTCATCCTCTTCTAGTGGTGGGTTGGTTGGTTAGAGGCTGCAATCATTGGGTTAGCCACAACTAGTACATCTTCAGTGAAATGGCACACACATTCTCACACAGAATCAAACTTAGCGGATGAGAGATTGGGTCATTGAGTTGTTACTGGACTAGATGCGGAGCTGGACTGGACTTTGGCCCACTGCTTAGTGGATGCTGGACTATGGTCTGGGCTTGAAGCAGCTGCTGGAGCATGGCACCGATTGGGCAGAGTTGTGGCCCAATTTTCATTGGAGGCTTGGTTATGAGTTGGGCTGGAACTTGAGGCCCAGTGTAGCATCTTCTCCCGCCAGTTGTAGTAGCAACCTGAGAAGAGGTAACACATGAAAAAATGTGCTTATCAAAATAACATGTTGAGTTATATAAGCATGGCCAGCTGATCAATGAAGACAGTGATAGCCCTTGTGTTTGTCACCATACCCCAAAATACACATGGCAGGGAGTACTTATCAAATTTGTTCATCATGTAATTTCAAAGGTATGGATAATAATAAGACCTAAGAAGAGAGTAGTTGGGGTCCTTCTTGAACAGGACCAAATATGAACTTTGGCTTCCTAGAGTCATGGATGGGAGTTGGTTTATCAAATAGTTTGTGATTGTAAATGTGTCCACTCGATAGTAAAGAGGCATAGATGCTTCAAAAAGTGCAGCAAGCCTGAGTTCAATAATATGTCGATGTTTCTTTCAGCAACATCATTTTATTCCAATGTACTGGGATTGGTATTGTATACCACAGTCATGGAGGCATATAAGAAATTATTGCTAGTGAATTGACCCCCTCAATCAGATTAAAAAATTTAATCTTACGATCAAACTGATTTTCAACCAATTTCTGAAATGAGAGAAAATTTTAAACATTTGATTTGTGCTTCAATGGATATAACGAGTAGTAATAAAAAAAATCATCAATAAATATCACGTAGTAATGAAATTTTTATAATGAAGAAATTGGGACAGATCCCCAAAGATCACAATATATTTTCTCTAATGGATAAGAGCATCGAGAGTCAAATAAATAAAATGATAATTTTAAATTTTTGCTAATCTCACAACTCGTACATAAGGTGTTGGTCAGCTTATTTACTGAAATTAAATTGCTGCTCTATAGATACTATAAAATATGATTGTTTGGATGGCCCAGTTGGTAATGCCAAATGAGTTCATCTACTATCTTTTTTTTTAGAAATAATATAGCAAAATACGGATCTTTATTAGTGTACAATCCTTGATGATTAATTTCCAACATCAGCACCTAATATGTCCTGGAGTCCTTGATAGAAAATTAGAGGTATCAAACTCAAAATAGCATGGATAATCTCTTGTTAATTGAGAAATAGACAATAGTTTTTTCTTCATTTTTGGTACAACTAAATATTATGAAGTGAAAAATGATAAGCATTATTACCAATTTGGCTAGAACCAATATGAATAATTTGTAGTGGGATACTATTTCCAACCATCACACTATCAGAGCCATGGTAAGGAACTAAATTCATAAGATTACCTTGCTTATCAGTGATGTGAGCATTGGCACTAGTGTCAAGGTGCCACTCATCATCCTGAGGATCCAAGATATGTAGAGCTATACTTTGATAATTATTGTCAAAGTGATACTAGCATTTTAATGTATTATGCCCTTTTTTCTTGCAAATCTGATAAATAAGAGGCTCAGCCCATATTTTGGGTTTGGTATGGAGTGAGCCAAACAAGACTATTAGGCAGCATTGCTGTTGTCTGAAAAATATCTATCACTCTAATTCACCTAATCAAAGTCCCGATCTTTTGAGTTAAAGATGGATACTCTACCTCTACCCCTATGATTGTTTTTGTTGCCACTATTGTTTCATTGTGAGACAAATGCCATGAAGGTGTTCAAGGTAGTGCGAAGGTTTCACTTATTATGCAACTTGTAGCTTTGAAGTTATGGAACCACTTCTACATATGATGGAAGAGGAGGTCTGAACATAGTCATTTTAAATGACTCATAGCTATCATTAAGGCTTTCAAGTAATCTAAAAATCTTATTAGCATCCGACATAGGTTTACCAATAGCATGCAGTTGATCACAAATATATTTAAATTTGTAAAGATAAATAGCTAAAGAATTATTTTTTTTGATGTGTTACAGCTGAATAAGGATGTCCAACTCTTAAGCGATCGAGCTTTGCTTGAAATAATCAGTTAGGGCTTTCTATACCTCTATCATCATTTGGAGTCTGACGGCATATTCGAGGACTTCTTTTAAGAGTGTGCCCACGATCCATAACTTTACGAGGTAGTCAGTACGAACCCATAACGTATAGTTTAGATTGGTGGTCTCAGCTCCATTTTTTGAAGTCAGAATCTACGGTGGTGCAGCCATCTCTCCTGTGAGGAAGTCAAATAAGTTCTGACTTTCAATCAGAGATAATATCTATGTCTACTAGAGCAAAAACTTATTATCATTGAGTTTCAATATGATAAAGTTTGCCACAATGATGGTTGAAGGGAATGAAAAATTTAGGTTTGAGGAGATAGATGACATAGTTGTATTTTTATTTTTTGGCATGAAAGGTCTTTGTGCCATAGTGTGGCTTTGATACCATAAAAAATTATTGAGGTAAGATATTTGAAGAAAAATACCACACATAATTCATTCATTGATTATAAATTCATAGTACATAGGACCATTATTATTAAAGAAAATGCTTTACAAAAATGGTATACATTCATACCGTAAAGGAAAGATTTTGATTTGTGGTACCATATTAAAGAATCTTTTAGTTGGCTTAATTTTTCATAATCATTGGTTTGTATGATCTTGCTGATGAGAAAAGATTTTAATTTGTTACATAATATGCGAGATTCTCTTTATCAATAAAATACTCCATGATTCTCTCCAATAAAGAAAAGATTTTGAATTGTTGCACTATATAAAAAAATTTCTTAGTTGGTTTAATTGTCTATGATCCTTGGTTGTACGATCTTTTCGTTAAAAAAAGATTTTGAATTATTGCATAATATATGAGATACTCTATACATCAATAGGCAGAAGGGAGGTTAGGGCATACCTTGTGATCAGACTTAGAGGCAATGACGGTGCAAGAGACAAGGTAGAGGGGAGGTAGAGAGGCAAAGATCGAAAGTCAAAGGACATCACCATGATTGAATTCAAGAGCTTAGAGATTGAATATGCCTTTCTCATCAAGATTTTTCCTTAGTCCTTTCCACCACTCCCTCAATTGAGTCTCAAAGAGAAAGAAAGAGAGAGAGAGAGAGAGGAGGAGGAACACGGAGTGAATCCTTTCCCATTAAATTGGCACAAACTTGATCTAGAGGAAGAAGAGATGAAGGGGCGCACCTTGTGATCAATTCGAAGGTGGTAGCATTGATGATGAGAAGGAGGAGGTGGAGATCAGGTGTTGAAGGGCATTGCCAAAGTTGAATTTGAGATTCTAAGAACCTTCGACCATAATAGGCGTGGTCCACATGAGTTCATCCCTCTCCTTAAAAAATAAAAGATTTTTTTTTAATCAAAAGAAGTCCAGTCTCCAAAACAAATGGAGAAACCAAGGAAAGCAAGAGAAAAACTAATCCAAAGCAAGAACTAGATCCTAAGGTCCTTTTGCTTCGCCACTCCTTGCACTCGATCTCCCTTCCAACCATCATGATGCATAATGCCAAATACCTATCAAAAGAATTGGTAACAAAAGATAAAAAGAGAAAAAAGAGGAGAAATTAGAGGCTTGCATAGGTAGGGCAAGATATCCTAAGGTAGTCTTGCATAGGTAGGGCAAGATATCATCCTGAGGTAGTCGCTTCACTTGTAAAAGAGATTGAGATTAAGATTTCATAAATTTAGAAGAAGAAAGAGAGAGCAAGGGTTGGATGGACCACCTTGCTGCTATGCAGGTTGCTTCCATTAGGAACTGAGGGTGGTGAGGAGAAGGAAAAAATTCCTAAAGCAAGGATGGAAGTATGGATAGAATTCATATGCAAGGGAGGAGGAGAGGGATCATAGAGCTGGACTTGTCAGAAATCATTGGCATTTGAATAGAGGAGAAATAGTTGCTTGAAGAGAAGAGAAAAGAGAGTTCTCTAGAAATAGAAATGATGAAAGGAAATAATGGCTAGAAAAGTCATAAATGGTAAATTAGACATGAGATTCGAGAGATGAAAAATAGAGATAAAATCTAAATATTTTAAATAGTTAAATAGATATGGTGTGAATTGGTTTAACCCAACTCAGCTAATTAATAAAGAGTTAAATAAGTTAAACAGGTCAAGAGCCTAAAATTTGAATCTAACATATTTGATAAATAGGTTAAGATAAGTCAATCTAGTTATGACCGAATATGTTAAGTCCATCATATATAAATCGAGTTTACAGATTGGATTGCTTTTTGCCACCCTACTTCTTTTGGGTTCTAGCTCTCTTGCATGCTTGCATCCAAAAATCCACAAGAAAAATGGGAAAGTAATCATTACCTCATATGAGTAATTAAGGAAACATATAGCTCAATCCAACTAGTTGGGATTAAGATTTAACCGAACTTAGTTCAACTATATAAGGTAATGAAAAATATATAATGGTATTGGCATACATAAATAAATTTACTTAGGTACAAGGTGGTATTAATTGGTGGAGAAACCTCTCGTATCGTTGGAGACAAGATCCACAAATATAAGCTGATGCATATACACATATAATATATGTATGTAATTTAAAATAACTACTTAAATTGATGGCTACAAATTATATTTGAAGTGCAAATCATATTTTCAGTTGTAATAGTTTGATACATTTTTCTAATGCACAAAAAGCAAATAAATTAAGTAATAGGTCAAACGCTTTGTTATACACAATTGTAAATAGATCGAAAAATTTTGAATTATAAGAGTTTACTTAAATAATCAAGTCAAAAAGTAGATATATATACCCACATCTTTATTTTTTTACATGATTATTTGTTTTATTAGAAAATAATGAACAAAACTTGGGAGGCATATATACTTTTTTTGAGTTAATAATCATATCCTTCGACTAAAGTTTAATTATTTAGTTTATATAAGTAATTATAGTTGTACTATAATATCTTGTCAATATCCAAGATTCTACATCCATTTAAAACAATAATGATTTAAATTTTAGCATCTAGTTACTATCTACATTCATATTCACCAATTAAATAAAGATGGATATGGACATAGATACGTTGATATTGTCATGTCTTTGTCCAATGAACATAATGCCATTATCATTGGAACTAGATACAATACATAATAACGATTCAAAAGTTACTTTATATTTTTTATCACAAATTGACTAATACTAAGTAAGTTATATATGTTTCAATCCGTCAACTAATAAAATATTTGAATAGAGGTAGAAGGTGAGATACAGATATTACTAACACCAATGATACATCCTTCTTCATTATCTCTGAAAGTGATAATTCTTCCGTCTTTTGATTTAAGAGTAATAAATTATGATTTATCATCCATCATGTGCCTTGAGCAGCCACTATTAGGATACTAAAATCTTTTCTTCTTTAGCTGTAAGACACACTTACAAAAAGAATCAAGTAGAAATTTTAGGTACCCAAGTCATTTTGGATCTTTGAGGATTAGTTCTTATGGAACCCACACATTTCTAACCATATTGTCATTTAATTTTTGAAATCACATGAAAAGATTTATGTCCTACTTTTTCATAATAAAAGCATGTAACATTTGATGAAGAGTTTGAAGAAGCTTTTACAAAAAAAATTTAAATAAATTTTGCTTCTTTTGAAGTTTGAATCCCTAACTGACTTTATTGAAAATAGCTCTTTATTCATTTAAAATCATTTATAGCTTGTCGAAACTAAATGTAAATTTTTCAACAAAGGATTTAAGCTTTTTTAATTCATCTTTCAAGTTCTAATTTTCACAAGCTAGAGATTCAATCTCTTTTGAAATTCTTTCCTTTTCATGAGTCAAATTAAAATTTTATTCTTTAATTCCTTATTTTTCAAGCTTATTTTTTAAATTCAATCATAAATTTTGAAAATATCTCTTGTAATTCATCAAATATGAAATCTAAAAACTTTCAGTATTTACCTCCTCTTGATGAGCCACTAAGCAAAAGTTTGCCACTTCTCGTGTTCTTCATCGAAGCCTAAGTCTTCACTATCACTCTATGTAGCCATCATCACCTTCTTCTTAATCTTCTTATCTGATTTCTTAAGTAGAAGGCAGTCCATCTTGAAGTGACCGGACTTATATTCAAAATACATAGAGAGTTTCTTATCTTTCTCTTTCTCCCTATCTTTGTTCGATTCTCTTTTAAATGACCTTCTCTTGAAGTTTTGCTTCTTCTTCATGAACTTCTTAAACTTTCTTGCAATCAAATCCAATTATCATCTCCACCTTTATCCGACTCATCATTTTTATCATCTTTAATTGCGATTGACTTAAATGCAATGATCTTTTCTTCTTACTTTTCTCCTCAATATTTTGCTTCATGATTAACTCACGAGTCATCAAAGAATCAAGAAGTTCTTCTAATGTAAGTTTGTTGAGGTCTTTGACTTCTTGGATCATGGTGATTTTAGCTTCCCATGATTTTGAAAGAAGCCTAAGAATTTTATGAACAAATTCACTGGCAGTATAAGATTTTTTCAAACTTTTCAAGCCATTTATAATATCAATAAATTTAGTGAACATATTAATAATAGACTCATTTGACTTCATTTTAAATAATACATATTTATGAACAAACATATTGTTAGATGTGTGTCCTAGACGCCAGATCGGCTGACACATTTCTGTACAAATCTAAGGGCAAATTTATAATTTTGACTATAAATAACAAAGGATTATTCTTCTATCACATTATGTACATTGTGTCTGTGATACATCCTTTGAGTTAGTAAAAATATTAATTCATATTTTCAAGAGTTAAAAATTTAAAGCATGAATTTACATAACTAACTCATAAACTGCTCCTGACCATAGGATCATCACGAGGATGGTGATCGATCCGAAAGGTTGATGTACGATCGCTTCTTTAAGGTAGATGAGTCTTGAGTCTACGGTGTGGAGATACCGAAGTGAGAGTACAGGTATTCATTGAGAACGAGAGTACTGAGCGTGACCACCTCGAGCAGTCATAAGGAAGTCTACCTTCTCGTCGATGACTAGCTCGATGCTACAGTTGTGTGTCTAGTTCTTTGATCTGAGGTGCATCGACAGTTCACCTTGAGTGTGTTATAGTTTGACTACACCATAACTTGATCTCCTAGCCATTCAAAACCCTGAGGTGTATGTTAGCTGTAGCATATTCATTGTAGGAACTAGGTCGCACCAAGATGGGATCTATCAACCTCGGTAGATGAGAGGAGTAGTCCTATGATGATCGAAAGATCGAGTCCTTAAGCCCATGGCCATGGCAGAGTGAAATAATGGAAAAGAATTTTCATTGGAGTTTCACATCGAATTCGGATTGATCGATTAACTCATATGACTGATGTAGGATTGGACGAGTTCACCTTAACCTAATTCAGTCGGGACTCATGATAGAGGAACTCAATCACACAGGTAGCTGCACCGAGAGGTTCGGCTTCAGTTCTGATGGGTTGCCACCATATACTGCTGGATATCACTGAT
>KE505709.1:6315-33728 GCA_000441515.1 Elaeis oleifera
CGAGTCTAAATAGTCCTAAGGACTTTACCACAACACAGGAGTTCATTAGAAGATGAAATATTTATGATAAAAAATATCAAATAATTTTATTTATTTATAATTCATGTATTAATACAAAAGGAGCACAACCGTCAACAGGCTGACGATTGACTTTGGGATACTATTCCCAACACCGCCATCCTCGACCACTAAGATTGAGGAGGGTATCTCAAAGCCATCATTCTCACCCATGGAGATGCAGGCGAGGTGAGGAGCATCTACCTACTCCTTTCTCTTCATCACAAGGTATGATTGTGAGCGTATTTGTGTTCCGCCAACCTAAGAAGGCTTCCTCTAAGTAGGCCGATCTTGATCAAAAGCTCCAAGATATGGACCGATATCTTGAGCTCCTATTCCAGCATCAACCGACCTTGGGAACAAGCCAGAGTTCTCCAGCCAACCTCCATTCTTAGCTTGGATGATGGAGGTGCCCATTCCTCCCCACTTTAAGATGCCATAGCTTGAAACTTGCAATGGTACCATTGATCCCTATGATCACCTGGAGAATAACAAAATCTTGATGATGCTCTAGAGGACCATGCATTTAGTAATGTGCAAGGCCTTCCCCACTGCTCTTTGGAAGATCACCCAACTATGGTATGCTAGGCTTCAGTCGAGTTCTATTCACTCCTTTGAGGAGCTTAGCTGATTTTTCATTGCTTACTTCAAGAGTAGAGGAATATATAGGAGGGTATTCAGTGCCCTCTTCACCATCAAGCAGAGGATGATGAATCCCTCTGATACTACATCACCAACTTCAACATGGCTATGTTGGAGATCTACGACTTGAACCATTTGATCATGATGTTAGTCCTCAAAATGGAGCTAATGGCCTATAGCTTCTTCTTCTCCATGAGGTTCCCCTATGACTACCAGCCCATGCCAACAAGTGCATTAACACTAAGGAGGGCATGATGGCAAAGCAAAAGGAGAAGATGAATACTAAAAGGAATAATTAAAGGACCCCAGATGATCTGAGCATGCCTTGAAAGAAGCCCAAGATCAAAGTGAGAAAAGTTTTCACCAATCTCAAAGTCCTCAGAAGTTCAAAAGGTTCACACTATTCAATGCCCCCTAAGGATAGATATTGATGGAGATCAAGACCTGAGATATCATTAGGTGGCTAGGAAAGATGAAGACAAATGCTCAGAAAGATCCAAAGAAATACTGTCAATTCTACTGGGACCACAGGCATGATATCAAGGATTGTCTCCAATTGAAAAAGAAGATTAGAAACTCTCACTAAGCAAAACTTTCTTAGAGCCTATGTTCACTCTAGTAGGATAAGGAGGCCCTAAGCTAGGAGCACCTCGCTCTCAAGTCCTGCTCGACAATCAATCTATTTGGATCATCAACACCATTGCGGGTGGACCTACAGTGGTGGCACCAACTCATTCATAAGGAGGATCTATAACCATGCAACCCAGACTAGAAGTCCAGAACCAAAGAGATAGAAGTTGGACAAAGTGATCTCTTCTCACATGCAGATGTTGAAGACATCTAGATACTCCATGTTGATGACTTTGTAGTTTTTTTAGCTCTAATGAATTATGATGTAAGACATATTTTAGTTGATATTGGAAGCTCAATGGATGTATTATTTTGTGATATGTTTTACAAAATGAACTTACCTGAGGATCGATTGTGGAAAATAAATTCTCCTTTGGTTGGATTCTCTAGGAACCTAGTCTTTATGGGAGGTCTTATCTCTTTGTCTATTACTGCTCAACTTCTTTGTAGTTATGCTTTATACACCATCATTTTCACTTACAACCATTGATAAGGTTTCCCACAACTCATAGTATAGGTGAAGTTTGAAGAGACCAGATGCTCGCCCCATAGTGGTACGTTGCCATCCTTAAGACAAGAGGTCGATGGAGATGCTGCCTATCGAGGGCTTCAATGCTTGAGACAAACAAAGATAGCAGCATGAAGAATCAGCCGAGCGGCACATCTTAGTCGCCCTACATGAGTCAGATCCAAGTAGAATGATATAGATCGGAGCTCGATAAGACAAAGCTTCCTGAGTCTAACTCTTTGAATTCCTTTAGGCCACCACTAATGTCTCCGTCTAGTCGGTCTCGAACATGCCACGCATTAACCTATAGATTATAGTCCACCAACTACACATGGACCCCATGCATCGACCTATCCGATAGAAGAAGAGGAGCTTCATTTCGAAGCGACAAACAAGCCATTGATGCGGAGGTAGATAAGCTCCTTGCAGCAGACTTCACCAACGAGGTGAACTACCCCGACTAGTTGGCCAACATCATTCTCGTCAAAAAGATGAAGAAAAATGATAGATCTATATCGATTTTACTAATCTTAACAAAGTCTATCCAAAAGATAATTTTCTTTATCCAGAATAGACCCACTCATCAATACCATCTTGGGGCACCAAATGCTTAGCTTCATGAATACATTCTTGGGCTATAATCAGATCAGAGTGGAGCTAGAGGATGAGAAAAGATATCCTTCATCATCGATAAGGGACTGTACTTCTATGAGATTATGCTCTTAGTGATGAAGAATGCAGAAGCCACATACCAACACCTTGTCAATGAGATCTTCAAGGATGAGATTGGCTGCAACATGGAAGTATATATTAATGACATATTGGTGAAAAGCTTCCAAGCTAATTAATATGTGGCTGACTTTGAGAAGACTTTCTGATTCTGAGATAATACTATATGAAGCTCAATCTGAGTAAGTGCACCTTTCGAGTCACCTTGGAGAAGTTTCTTAGTTTCATAGTGATGTAGCACATGATTGAAACCAATCCAAAAAAGATCCAACTTATCCTGGAGATGTCATGACCAAGAAATTGGAAAGAAGTGTAGCACCTTGTAGGACATATCATTGCTCTGAGTAGGTTTATGGCTAGGTTAATAGAGAAATGCTTACCCTTCTTTAAGACATTAAGGCAAATCAAAGACTTCCGGTGAATAATGGAGTGCCAGCTCATCTTTGACTAGCTTCCGAAGTACCTCAACTCATCTCTGCTCCTGACCAACCTTATCTGAGGGAGATACTTTATCTCTACTTGGCCATTTCCCCATGGCAATAAGCTCAATGTTGGTCCCAAAAAAATATAGAGTATAGAGGCCAGTTTACTACACCAGTCAAATTTTTTGAGATGTTGAGATGAGATACCGCATGATCGAGAAGATCACCTATATCCTTGTCATCTTAGCTAGAAACTCCAACCATACTTTAGGCTCGCTCCATCATAGTGCTAACCAACCAACCTCTGAGGTAGATTCTACAGAAGCTTGATACCTCGACAAGGTTGGCTAAATGGATAGTAAATTTCAGGAAATTTGATATTCATTACCAACCTTGACCTTCCATTAAAGCCTAAATATTGGCCAACTTCTCCATAGAATGCATATTTCTAGAGAAGATGGAGGTTAGCTCAAAACTACTAGAGCTAGAGCAAGCAGATTTTTGGACACTCCATGTTGATAGGTCATCCAACACCAATAAAAGTGGAGCCGGATTGGTCCTGACTAGCTTGGATGGTGTTGTGGCCAAGGATCATTTGCTTTGATTTCAAATATCAAATAATGAGGTCAAGTACAAAGCTCTCTTGGCAGGCTAAGCTCACTCAGAAGCTCAAAGTTCAACACCTTGAAGCCCTCAACGATTCTCAACTAGTGGTTAGGCAAGTCCGAGAAGCGTATAAGGCTAGAGCTCTGGGTTAAGCAAAGTATCTCCAGAATAAATGAGATATCTCCTCTCTTTTGATAAGTTTGAGATTTTGCAAATATCTAGTTCAGAAAATATCTAGACTGATATACTCTCAAAGTTAGTGACTTCGGAGTGCTCCAACCTCTAGAGAACAACTTACTTTAAGGTGCATGACAAACGAAGCATTGAGGAGTTGACCTCAGTTCTATAGGTTGACTTGGAGCCAAGATGGATAGACCCACTAGTCAACTACCTACATGAGAGAAAGTTCTCTGAATACAATAGTGAAGCTTGGAGGATCGAAAGCCAAGCCATTCATTATGTGAAGTTGGAGGGGAAGCTCTATAAGAGGTCCTTCTCCATACTACTCCTCCAGTGTCTCCAACCTTTCAAAGCAGAGTTCGCACTTTTGAAAGTCTATGAAGGCATCTGCAGAAATTACTTGGGGATAAGGTCTTAGCCTATAAAGTTCTACAACAAGGTTACTACTGATCAAGCATTTAGAAAAATGCGACTGATTAGATGAAGTGGTGTGACCAGTGCTAGCAACATACCAACATCCAACATCAGTTGGCAGTGCCACTCACTCCAATCGATGCACTTTGGCTATTTGTTCAGTAAGGGATGTGTTGATCGAAGGATTGATTTTGATGAATAAAAATATTTGAGTACTTATTTTGATATTGATGAGTTGTTGAATTTCTTGTGTACATAGTTTCGAAAAGCTGAAATTATTTTTGAAAGTATGTATTAATTGATAAGTTTTGAAAGCAAAAGAGGATGATTGGATAAAACTCATCATGAAAAATCAAGTGATAAATCTAAGAGTTGACCCCTAGATTCAAAAAGTCGATTTTGACATATATTTTCAAATAGCATGGACTAGGGGTCGATCCTTAGTTAACTACAAGTTGACTCTCTCAGTCAAATAGAAAGCAAAAATTTCAGTGCCAAATCTTGAGTCGACTCTTATATGACTATGAGTCGACTCACTCAAAAAAGATAAAGAAATATTTTTATAGAACAGTCTTCGAGCCAACTCCTACTTTTTTTGAGCTGACTTCTAGTTAGCTCAAGTCGACCTCAACTTGGCCTTGAGTTAACTTAATTGCAGCTGACAATAATAATGGCTAATTCTATAGAAGATTCAGATTTTTAAATAATTTAAATGATCAGTTCTTGATCCTTAAAGGCTAAAACAGCTAGTTTACCTTTTTTTAGAGTATTTAAAGGTATTCAAACTTAATCAAAATAAGAAAAAAAAGTCAAGAGAAAGAAAAAGAAAGAGAAAAGCTAAGTTTGAGCCAAAAGCATTCAAAAAGGTGGAAGTAATCAATTTCTTGAAATATTTAAAGAGTCTTTATGCATTGATTGAAGAAGCTTCCTCAATCTATTCTCCAAAGAGCTTCATCGAATTTATTTGCTCTATTAGGAGCTTTATTATGTTCACATTTGTATTTCTCATTTTTACTATAAGCAAGTTTCAATTGGGATTGAAACTTGAGAAAAGGCTAGTCCAAGTTTGGAATTCGAAAGAGTTTAAGAAACAAAAATTTAAAACTTTTTTTTAAATCCTCATCAAATATATCTTTCAATATTACTTATTTTGTTATGGCAAGTTAGGATATAAAGCTTATTCTTATGACTTTAGAAAGTTAAATAACTACAAAGTCAAAAAGATATAGATTCTAAAAGGAACTATTGTAACTAACCCTAAAGGACATAAGAAAGCTTAGGTACGTAAAACTACAACTTAGTCTTTTCTTGCAAATATATCTTGTAGCCAATAGAAGAGAAAAAAGATGGTATCTTGATAATGGCTATTCAAGCCACATGACAGATGATAAGGTACAATTTGACACTTTTGAAGTAAGGAAAGGGGAGTAATAATCTTTGGCAATAATGGCAAAAGATACATCATCGAAATTAGTAATATTCATATCCTCCTATCTATATTAAAATATTTACTTGTAAATGGATTGAAACATAATTTACTAAGTATTAGTCAATTATGTGATAAAAATTTCAAAATTGCATTTGAATCCTTGATATGTATTGTTTCTAGTCCCAATAGCAATGGCATTATGATCATTAGACATAGATATGACAATGTCTCTATATGATTGATTTTGGTGATCTTTTCATAAAGAATGATCAATATCTAATTGTAATGGATGTTAAAGTTAATGAGATTAGTTGGTTGTGGTATCATAGATTAAGTCATACGAGCATGGATTTAATTTCAAAACTTATCAAAAAAATCTTATCAAAAGATTATCAAAAATAATTTTAAAAAGAATAAGATTTATAATGTATGTCAAGTTAAACAATAAATTAGGAGCTCTTTTAAATTTAAAAATATTATTTTAACTTCTAGACCTTTAGAATCAATTTACGTGGACTTATTTGGACCCATAAGCCTATAAGAAAGAGATATGGATTTATGGTTATTGATGATTTCTCTTGGTTTATTTGGATTTTATTTTTTACATAAAAGATGAAGCTTTTTCTATATTTTCAAAATTTTATCAAAAAGTTTTAAATAAAAAAACTCAACTATAGTTTGCATAAGAAGTGATCATGGAATCAAATTTAAAATCAATAATTTGAAAGCTTTGGTAATGAAAAAATTAATCATAATTTTTCTACAACTAGGATACCTTAATAAATAAAATGATAGAAAAAAATAAATCTTAGAAGAAATAGTCCGTACCATATTATGTAAAAGTAACCTTCCAAGATATTTTTTAATAGAAGTAAATTAACATAGTATGTTACATTTTGAATCATGTTTTGATCCATCCAATTTTAAAGAAAACTCCTTATGAGTTTTGGAAAGGAAAAAATTAAATATCAAATATGTTATTTGGAGAGACAATTCAAGAGAGATGATGAATTGCATTTTTTTTTAATTTAAAATTTATGGTACACAAATTTTAGAGTATATAAAATATAGTGAGAATATATAAAGTAAAGAATATTGAAATAAATAAGCAATTAAGATGCAATATAAAAAAAAGAAATCACACACAAATATCAAGAATTTATAGTAGTTCAATGTCAAATCCAGCACCTACATCCACTCTCTAAGCCTTTCTTGAAAATTCCACTATAATCTCTACATAGATTATAGTAAGATTATTTTCTGAGCTCACAATCTAAATTTAGTTAATTTTTATCATAAAAATCAACAAAATCACTTTTCAAAGCCTCTCCTAGGCTTTCTCAAATAAATTCAATCCAATTCTAGGCTTGGACAGATCTTTTCTCAAATTTCAATTACAATTGAAACTTGCTCACAAGAAAAATAAAAATATAATTGTAAACACAATAAAAATTTTTAAAGAATAAATAAAATTGATGAATCTATTTAGAGAATGTGTTGAGAAAATTTTGCAATCAATACTCAAAAGAATTTTTGAATGCTTCAAGATTTTTAAGAAATTTATTGCTTTCATCTCTCTTGAATGCTCTTGAGCTCTCACTTAGCTTTTTTTTTCTTTTTTCTTTTTTTTCTCTTGACATTTAATTGAGTTTGAAAATATTTAAATCCTCTAAAAAATCAAACTGGCCATTTCTAGCCATTAAAAATCTTTTGAAAGGATTTAAAATTTTGTAGAACTAGCCGTTATTACTATCAACCGCAGTCGAATCAACTCGAGATCAAGTAGAAATCAACTTGAGTAACTATGAGTTAGCTCATAGTCAAGTAAGAGTCGGCTCAGCTATTGTTTCACAGAAATACTTTTCTATTTTTTTAGAGAGAGTTGGCTCATAGTCAAGTAGGAGTCAGCTCGAGGTATAGCATTGAAACCTCTGCATTCTATCCGATTGAGAGAATCGATTCATACTTAAGTAGGATCAATTTTTAGTCTGTGCCACTTGAAAATACATACCAAAGAAACTCTTTTGGATGGGGTCAATTTTGATTTTTTTCTTAATTTTCATGATGTAACTTTATCCAATCATCTTATTTTGCTTCCAAAACTTATCAATTAATATATGCTTCTTAAAATAATTTTAGCTTCCCAAAACTCTCCACACAAGAACTTCAACAACTCATTAGTATCAAAATAAATACTCAAATATTTTATATTTATCAAAATCAATCCTTAAGTCAATAATTTTCTTCTTTTTATGATGGCAAAACTTTGAGTATGAAAAATAATGCAATTAATGTACTTGTATTAAACAATTCATATACTTGATTTAGAAGAGTTAAAGACTCATACAAGACAATGTATCTAGGCAAGTATGCATTGAGCATATTTGAGCGTAATAGGATCAAAATGGAAATCAAGGATGGTGTATCATAGCTCAATGATGTGCCATATTTAATGATGTAGCGACAAAGTATCGAAGCTAAAGATTTTGAAAACTATATCAAGGCATAATGTATCAAAGCTGAAGTGAATTAAGATGAAGGTTGTATCAAAACCAATACATCAGTGCTAGAATTAAGTGTTAGATCAAATATATCAGAGCAAAAATAAATATATCAAAGCAAACAAATTATCTCAAAGCTAAACTTTTAGCAAGAATGCATCATTATGGCTACTTCATTGATGTTCTAAAAATTCAATAGTTTCATTGATTCTTCAATAATAGATTAATAGTCTAGTATTTATACTTTAATTTATTAATTCAATAAGTGTGTTATAAGTTATTCATTGTTTCCTTCATTATTTCCTTCATATTTCTCATATTATTTGCTTCATATTTCTCACATTGATACCATTTCTCCTCTTTTTGATATCATATTTCTCATATTTTCCCCCTTTTGTCATCATTCAAAAGTATAACATATAGAAAACATATAGGAGATCTAGAAGGAAAGACTTCATTGTATTTTATAATTATATATATTCTTACAAGCAAAAAAGAGTGTATTGTGTACAAAAAGAGATCAATACAGTACACAATCAATACATCATCAATACAAAATATCAAAATATAATAGATGACATAACACCATCGATCCAGAAATCCTAAGCCTAGTCCTCATTAGGGGAAAGTCTATAGGTCTATAAGATCAATAAAACCCCTTTCAAATTATGCAAGCTTCTTCCAAAGCATACAACTTTTTAAGTGAGTGATGATATTTGGATAGATGGATCTCATATAAATTATATGATAAAGTATCACAGGAGGTAGATATATAGGAATCCAAATCTACCTTCTGTGCTTCACATAATAGGCCTCCTTATTTCATCATCTAGCTTATGTTCTTCATATAATATTCATACTGAATGACTCTATGAAATTACATTGACACTTCCATATATCCCATCATCATATCATATGTTCTTCTTAATGACCATTATTTAGCTCTTAGTTCACCTCAAACTATCCAATTAACATGAATAATCCATCCTTCTCTCCTTAAAATAAGAGATGTTATAGTTCTATGCATCGTTCAAAAATTTTATCTTCTCCATGTTACAATATCTCTAGAGAATAATTTTCTATGAGGAACTATTAAACTCAACCATTTATTTTCATTACTCAATTATTTTCTATTGAGGTTTATTCTGAGGAAGCACCCGCATTGGATAAGTCAATGATTTCTTGGTTTCATTGTAAACCTCATTGATTATTTCTATTTATGGAAATTAATGGTTCAAACTACACTCAAGAATAGTATATTTCTTTTGATATACGAACTTTATATATCTAATTATAACCCCTCTAAGATATAAAATATATATCTTCTCACTATCTCTATAGTATATGAGATAAATGTATGCATTTCAATTAGGATGATAATTTATGGCTATAATTCTAATAGATATATTATGGTTTAATTATGCAAAAAATTTTGAATATTTTGGAGGTTTTCAATTTCATCCTGAACTTTTATTTATGCAATCAGGTCATTAAATTTTTAGATTGTTTCAATTCGGACCTTGGCTCTAATTTTTGTTATCCTATTATAATAGAGTTGTCTCATGGCTTGCTTATATAGTATCAAGTTATTTATGTGGCAAAAGAAGTTGGCATAAAAGCACCGATTCTTTTACCAAAAAAAAAAGCATTGGTTCAAACAATGAAAATCCAACGATAAATAAATTATAAGAGAAGAGAATAATAGAAATAAAACTCAAAGCCTACAAACTTGATCTCCCTTGCATGCTATCAATCATTTAGAAAATCCCAAATCAACACAAATATTCCTCTCCTCTGCGAAACAAACACAACAACAATCTAAATGATTGGATAGAGTATAGAGAAGAGGCCAATGGAGAACCACCAAAACTAAATTAAATATAAAAAATAAATAAAAGTAAGGATTTGGGGCTTGGAGAGATGAATAGATTGGATTGGAAGCCCATAAAGCTAGTCTTGAGGAGGGCATAGAGGATGCAAAGCCTATACAAGCCAAAAGCATTGGGCTTTTAATCACGAAGGAGGTGATCTACCCATTGTGGCTATGGGAAAGTGGCCTAAAGGAGATGCATTTAAGAAGGGAGGGGTTGCTGACCAAAAAAAGGAGAAGGGTTATTGGATGAGTGAAAGAGAGGATTTCTTCTATTGATGAGAGGCAACTAGAATGGTAAAAGTGGGATGAAATGGATTGGAGGAGATAGAGTTGCCTTAGCTTTAATCTTTATTAATCCAAAATGAAATCTCTTCTTTCTATTTTAAAGAGATAGAAAGAGAGAAGATAGAGATGTAGAGGGAGAGGATTTTTTTTAATCTTTCCATTGATAAAATTCTAGATGGAAGAAATAGGAGAAAGGGGAGAGAAGGACTTCAATTTTTTTTTTCTAGATGAGCAAAAAAGGCCATGTAAGTGGGTCGCATGTATGATCACATGACAATCTAGTTATGGCAAGTAGATGAAATTAGGACCAAGGTCCGAGTAAAAAGAATTTAAAAGTTCGATGATATATTTGCACTAAGTAAAATTTAGGATAAAATTGAAAATCTTCAAAAAATTCAAAATTTTCATATAATTAAGCCATGTATTATTTTATTCTATTGAAAATTAATTTTATGCTATAGATGCTTAAGACCTCTTCCTCTATCTTGCAGTAATTATTCCTCTTGTATTATGACATTTACCATAATGATATTGTCTATGATCAAATTGTTTCATAGATTGAATTTTATTTGACTGTCTATGGCTCCGATCCATATATGATTCCATCTATAAATCAATTCTTTCCTACGAGTTTAAGTGCTGATAAGAATTCTAGTTCTTATCATTCATTATTATTGTATGAATATACCAATTCATTATGCATAGATTATAGGATTTCATTATTACAAGGCTAACTTCGGTAGACAATTGAATATTCCTATTGGCATGCATCCAATAGCTGTTGAACAAACAAATTTGCTAGCTATGAGTTGGAGGTTTTAACCATTCGATAATAGATGTGTCACAGGAATCATCATACATTCTAGCTAATGAAAATCCAATTAAAATAAAATCTTTAGGAGAAAGCAATGAAAAAAATGTCAATCTAAATACTAGACTTTTGAGTCAAAAGAGATGTTGAGAGAGATTCATAGTTCTCATTATTTCTTAGATTCATGGATTAGATTTGATTCACTAGCTAGGATCTTTCACTCGCACTTTTTATACCATAAATATCTTATGAACTATTTGACCTCTGAATTTTGAGTATTCTATTTTCTTATAATTCATAGGGTTCAACATGCAATCAATATTTCACAATCAAAGGTGAAGCAACTTGTAGTAAGAAATTTTATATCTCATATTAACAATCAAAAGATGGTTAAAACAAAAGAACTTCATTTGATCAAGCTTCTTTCTCTACATATTGTTTCTATATTTATGAATTCCACTTGACCCAAAAATGAGATATTGGATTAATCTTTTATTTTGATGTCAATAAGTTGATTCTTTTTCACTCTTGTATTCTAAAAAGAAACAAGATTTTTGAAAGTTGTTTCATGGATACAAGAGAGCATTTAAATTTTAAAAAACAAAATGATTATTAATAGTATGTTTAAGTGCCACTATAAGCAATAAAGAATATTGTAAGTATCATTACTAGTATTTTTATGATAATTCTTTTATGTATCATCTTAAGATGGCATTGACAATTAATTGTTAATATTTTATAAAATATATCCATAAAATTATTTTTTTAGATAAATATTTCTATCTCAATATCTTATTCAAATAGTAAAAAACTCTTAAAAATAAACTATATAACCCAAATTAAAATCAGCAATCTCTTATTTAAATGACAAACTCTTAACCACTTAGTTACAACCCTTATAATTATAAATATGAATAGTTTATTTAACTTATTAATATATATTCATGTTATTAAATAATTATTAGATGTACATTGAAATATTTTATATTTTAATCATTATTTTAAAATTATTTCTTTTTTGCAAAAATAAAATGAACTTTATTTTATTCTTCATGATATTTTCAAAGTTTTATTATTAAAAATACTTGAAATTTAACTTCTATGTGTCACCATATTCATATATAATTTTCTTACAAGTTCTCTAGGAATAAATATTTCATGATTATTTTATTTATTTTCATGAGTTGATTTGGATTCAAATTGGGATAGGTCACTATGAATAACTAAATATATACATGATCGATCAAGATTGGAAGTTGTGGACAGCCAAGGATATTAAAATTAGGAACGTTAAAGTCCCAACAAACTATGAGAATATTTGTGGATAGCCACGATCAAGTCATTGTTGTTAAAGTTGAGCTAGAACAAAGTTGTTAAAAACAATAAGGTCCAAAAGCCAAAATCAAGCTAATATAATCCAAGAGCTCTAATCTTCTTTGGACAGAAATTATTAGCACTTTTTATGATAGTATAGTTATGTATTTTTATAGTTCTCTTGTGTTTGTTTTTATTCTTTGGAGCTTTGGATGTTTGTGATGCAATTACATAATAAACAAGTGTATATAATTATAAGGATTCAGACAGAGGGATCCATCATACAATTATTTAAGTTAAAATAATGATACTTAAAAAAGTTACTCATCAAATACATCAATTTGAAGTGGTATTATTATCATCATATTGGTGTTGTTAGTTATCATGTTGGTTTCATAAACTAGAGGTCTCTGATTTGAATGCAAACTCCAACATATGGTGATTCTTTTACCAAACTTAATAAAATTCAAGCCAAATTTTATATCATTAAAACAGATTTTTATGATTAACATCCACTAATTGTAGTCCTAACTATGATTTCTTCTATTATATATTCTAGCATACTCATAGTAAAAAAACTATCACAATTTAAATATATATAATAGAAATATTTTTTTTTGCTATACTTTCGAGTTACACATTCTATTCAAAAAAAAATAGGATCAAATTTTTATCTTATTCAATTAGATTTTTAAATTACTTTCAATAATTGTAGTCCACACTAAAGTTTTTTTAGTTACACATTCTACTAAACACACACATATATACACACACATGTATGGAAGGCAAATTGGGCTAGCCTCATAGGAAGTGGACTGACCCCATGAAATTAGAGGAGGCAATCTCGATTATTTAGTTAGAATCATTTTGCATAGATTCTCAAAATTTTGGACAATATCTAGAAAATCATGTGTCAAAATTAGTTATCTCATTTATATGTATCTTATTTTAGGATAGAAACTAACATTCACCTTTCATTAATATTCTTTGTTATGTTGTATTTCTGATATGTATCTATTATCATAATCCAAATTTGAATTTTTAATGCATTGGATTTTTTTTTTGAGAAGAAATGAGGAAGTAAGATGCTCCATCATCTAGTATTAAATTAAGATATAGTTACAGCAAGTAGATTAGGCAGTGGGTTACATGGAAGTGTGTGTACCAAAGCATCGATCATCATCCCATTGAGGGCAACGTGATTTTAAAAGAGTTCATAAACCATGCCATCAGCTATATTTCAGGATTGGCATTTAGCTTTTGAAGTCTCAAATATATTTCCATGGGAACTTCAACTGGGGTTAAGCATGGGGTCTTATCTCAAGTTGAAATAAAGTTCTTCAAAGACCAACCGAGCCTTTCACACCCAATGTTGCCATCCCTTCTCATTCATTCGTTGAAGAGTTGAACCATGATTTTTCCCACCTAGGTGCTAGATCTAGCCTCAAATGAAAACAACCGCTTATTACATTCTATCCAAAGGTACCAATAGAAGATAGCTAATAACAGTCTCAAGCTTTTCTTCTTCTTTTCTTGGTCTGACGATCGTCAGGGGCCCCAAAGATCTTTATAAGTTGTGGAAAGCCGATCACACCTGCTGTCTTTGGATTGTAAGCTCCATAACCATGTGGAGTAGCTACATCATGTGAATAGATGATCCATAGTTTTACTTTGATAGCAACACAATAGGCAAATATCTGACACCTTGACTTCTTTCTTTTGTAATTTCAGCAGTGAGAATTTTATTATAAAAGCAGAGCCAAGTTAAGATTTTATCTTTTCTAGTAGTGACAATTTCAAATGATGTATGCGATCGGTGATATTATTCCTCTATTCTTTAGGAAGAAGTAATGGTGATGAACTAAGAAGATTTCAGATGGTATCCATCTTCACTATTTTATGTGTTCCCTACTATAAGGCTTATGTTGTTGAGCAGGGACATTAGCACTTGATATTTAGAGGTGGTTATAAAAGTCAATGGAGATCTGAAGTTAGTAAACAAACTGACTTTAGAGAGAAAACAAGCCACACTTATTTCTTATTAGCTGCCAGGACGAACAGGGAGGGAAAATTTTACTAACTGATCTGCTATTAGCCCAGTAATCATTTCAGAATGAAGTTTGTCTTCTATCTTTAATAATAGAAGTTGTACTTTGCCTAAATATTTTGAAGACTTTGAGAATTTCGTTCCATATTAGAGAGGTGGTAAAGAGGGAGTGAGAAGATGGTTCAGAAGGGAGCTTGGTCGAATAATAAATTGAGTTCACCAAGTTTTTCCATTATTTATCATATACTAAGTAATATTTCCACCACCATTTAGTTAGGAGAACTTGATTCATGGTTTTGATATCAATAATTTTATTCCTCCAAATTTTTTCAGACAACATATACTAGACTATCTGACTAAGTATTTGATCTTGCTAGTTGAGTCTTGGCTGCTACAGCAATCTCCCCAAATAAAATCTTGATAAAGTTTGTTAATCTTCTGAATGATTGAGTTGGAGATTTTAAGAACTATCATCCAGTATAGTGAAAGCACTCTCAGCATAGTGTTAGTCAGAGTGATTCTTCCAGCCAAGGTGAGAGTGTTGCACTTCCAACCATTGAGTTTTTTGATGATTTTCTCAAGAAGGAAGCCCTAGTGGCTTGATGCTGGAAGAGAATGGTAAAGTGGTAGTCTTAGGTATCTGATGGGGGAATGGATGGTTTGGCATCCTATGATCTTTGCCGGTCCCTTTAGTTTCTCTTCCATGATGTTCACCTCAACCAAATGAGATTTATTAAATTTATCTTTAATCCAGTCATCATCTTGAATAAGTAGAGGATGAATTTGAGGGTATTGATATATCTTGTTGATGCTCCACAGAAGAGCAGTGTATCATTGGTGAACTGAAGGCATTGGATTTTCTTGTAGTTTTATTAGGACCAATGCCTTCGATGAGGTTGGTTGACTGAGTATGGTTCATGACCCTAGCTAAGAGATTGACAACTAAATAAAGAGCATTGGAGAAAGGGGATTACCTTGTTTGAGTCCACATTTGTTGTGGAACCATCTTCCAGGTGACTTGTTGAGAAGAATGGATGAATTGGTGGCCAGGATTGATAAAATCTAGTATCTCCACTTGGCACTGAATCCTCATTTTTCAAGTAGAGTTTGCAAAAGTTTTATGAAATACTGTCGAAGATTTTTTCGAAGTCAATTTTTCATAAGAATCCTTTGACATTCTTTCTTTTACTAATAAAATAATTTTGATGGCTGGTACAAAGCTCTTATGGATCAGTCTCCCTCTAATGAAAGTCGATTGGGAAGAAGATCGAGATCAAGTTTTCGATCTTCGATTTGAGTCTATTGGAGAGCACCTTTAAGATAATTTTATAACCCAACTCCCTAAGCTTATTGGTCTATAATCCATTACCGAGGGGCATTCTGTCTTCTTAGGAATTAAAGCGATGAATGTGTAGCTTAATCTTGAGATTGTTGTGGTTTGCTCATACAAGGCTGTGAAGAGTTTCATTAAGTCCTGTTTGAAGATTTTTCAAAATCTCTGATAAAAGGAGGTTGAGAACCCATCAGGTCCAAGTGACTTGCTCTTGGAAATATCGAATATCACTTGTTTAATTCTTCCTCTATGAAAGATTCATCAAGACTTTGCAGATCAATGGATTCTTCAGGATATAGTTGCTCCCCATCTACATCAATGTCTTCATGCTGGATTTCCAAAATATACTTCTTTCTTCTTCAGTTGCTCGTCGAAATGTGGAAGAATTTGGTGTTGTGATCACTCTCACATATCCATTGATTCCTAGATCATTCTTTCCACATGAGTCTTCTTAGGACAAAATGTGTTTGGGACTCTCTTTCCATCTTGTTCTATCTTCTCATTCTACGGTTGATAATCCCTACTTTCTTCAATTTCATCAAGCAGCCCAATATGATGAACAATCTATTTTTCTTTCTAAAATGTTTCCAACATTCACTTGACTCCATTCTCTTAGTTTAGAGTGTAAAATCATAGTTTTTTAACCAGGTTTGCTGCCACATCGGGGTGCCTAGGAGCCTTTTCCCACCATTCCTTGATAAGATCATCAAAATCAATGTAAGAATATCAGATATTTTGAAATGAAAGGTTTTATACCCTTTGCAGTCTGCTTCGAAGGTGAGATGAGTACCAACAATAATGGGAGATGGTCTAAGGTGATCTGAGTCATTGACTTCAGGGTTATCAGAGGAAACAAGTTATGAAGATCGGTTAAGATGAAACATCTATCTAACTTGATGAGGCTCAGGTTCTTACAAAAGTTGATCTAAGTAAATTTTCTATTAGGACAGTTAATCTCAACCAATTTCAAATAGTTGATAAGGTCATTGAATTATCTACATGCAGAAGGAGCGTCGGTAGCTCTGACCCGTTCAGATGAAAATCTGACAATGTTAAAGTCGCCGACAAGTATCCATGGCCCCTGAATGTGGTTTCTAATGTCTTTGAGCTTGTCGAAAAAAGCATGTTGATTTTGTTGTCAATAGGACCATAGGTATTGGTGGCGGTCCAACTGAGGTTGCCTTCTTTTCAATAAAATTTATAGTGATGGAATAATTTTCTGATGTCAAGGATATCCTTGTATTGTCTCCGAGTTCCAACATGTTCGTATACCTCTAGAGGATCCAACAGCATCTAAGATTTGAAACTTGTCAAATCCAGCTCCATAGGATGATCGGAGTGTGCGTGTGCTTATTTGGTTGAGGTTGGTCTCTTGCAAGCAAATGATCGGGCTATTGGAATCGCTAATGATTTTTTGATCGGCCTTCGCTTAGAGATCCAATCCATACCACAGACATTCCAAAATACTAACTACATTTAACAAGAGTGAAAACTGCTAGGGAATAGTTGTGAAAGCTTGAAGTCAAAGGGTGCTAAGTAAACTTTCCATGGCAATGGCGAAGATGACATCCAAGAGAGAAAGAGTAAGAGATGCAACAATTTTAAAATCTAGTTTGAATAATAAGATGGGAAACAATAGAAAGCAAAACTACTCAGAGGATTTCATTGAGACATGGCTCTGAGATGGTTGCTAGGTGAAACAAACATGAAGCATTAATGATAACAATATCGCCATAGAGTACAAAAAAGAAACTGATTCAAAGCCAGCAGTCGGATTGACCTATATCATAGGCACGGGGGAGGCACTTGATCGGGAGAGTTTCAGGCTCTTCAGGCTAAAGATGGTGGCATCATTGGCATCGAAGAATAGGAATCCGCATCTTGTTTCAAGAGATCTAATTTTCTTGGGGTTAGGGAGTTGATAAAGAGGATATCCTTCATTTTTAAGTTCTGCTCATTGGGACCTAAAAGCTTCATTTTTTCTCTCGGATGCAGGCACTTCTTTCGGTGTTGTTGGTGGAAGATGAAGTGACCAATGGAATCTATCAATTTTTAATCATTGCCTGGCTTGGCACGCTCGAAAGTGAGCATAGGATTGTTTCTAATACCTTGTCAATGGGTATAGCAGAAAGAATCAAAAAACTTAGGATTTCTTTGATTATCCTGCCTGATCTTGCACTTGGAGAAGTCTTGTCAGTGGTCAAGTTCAGGGAAAGAGCTATTGGGAGAACATTCAAAATGGAGGATGGGGGAGGCCTCTTGTATAGAGTAGGAGTATGGTCTTGCTTGGTCACGTTGTGGCTCTCAGGATTTAGAAGCTGTATTGTTTGAGAGGTCTCACGATCTCCCCTACCTGAGTTACCATGGAACATTGGAGAACTACCATCTACCTGATTTTGTTGCATGTGTCCTGGCTCATTTTGGAGAGATCAGTCATTGTTGTTAAGCTAGAACTCCCATCCTTCATTCTCATTATCGTCTTGGTTATCGTTGGATCCCATTTTAGACTTCTCAAAGCTAGGACCTTGTTCGAAGACATAATTGACTACAACAGAGACTTTATAAATATATTGACCAATATTTACCTCTATAATCTCTAGGATGTGCCTAAATTCTTCACAAAAAATATCAAATCAAAACTTGTCAAGTCTTCCCATCGTAAGCTTGTTTGCTGGCACGGTATGGGACTCCAAAACTAGAGATCATTGCAACAGCTTCTACCATCCAATATTGGAGAGGGAGGTCGATCAGCGATGCATGAATCTTAAATTTAGTCTATGTTGAATAACATTCCTATAGGGATCCCAATGGTTAATAAGTAGAGTGAAGCCATCTTCTCGGATGTGGCTGAGGGCCATAAGACTTTGCACTATCTCAAAATCTGGGTAGAAATGTAGAAAAATTTTGAGACAAGATTCTAGTTGTCCAAGAGCTGGGATGGTTATTTGCGAGCAAGAGTTTTTGATACATCATCTACCTTGATGGATCTTCCGAAAGCTTGAACATAAGCCCCTCAATTGAGATAGTTGTTGATGGCTTTTTACTTACAGGATGATGGGAGGAAAATCTTTTGATGATAGGATTATTTGAAATGGAAGGCGAGGGGCTTCGGCTCTCCTGCATCTTGAAGTCTGGCTTTGCCTTACTAGAAGAAAAGAGAGTCTTATGTGAGTGAGGATAGAAGGTTATCTTGCATAATCTTGCTGAGTGCCCATATCTAAGATAATGAAAATATTTGATAGGATTTCTGCAGTCGGATTTTTGATGGTCTGGGCTTCCACACCGGAAGCATACCCTTTTTAAAGGGCTTGATAAGGGACGAGATAGGTTAAGATGTGAGGCAACAGGTCTAGGCCTAGTGTTATGGCTTCTAGTAGAGAAGAAGGAGCTTCCGTAATTCTTCAATGTAGAGAAGGTATAATCTACTTTGGACACGCCACTCCAGTGACTAAGGTTGGCTTCAGCACTTTTAAGGGCATCGACATAGCTTAGACATGGTGATGAAGTCTGATTATGTGTTTGTCTATAATTTTATTGTGATCTTAATGTTAGATGCATGACAACACCACCAACTAGATGGGATGGTGGAGCTGATCTTAGGTATGTCATGGCTTACATTGTTAGCTTGTCCAGCATGAATCCTAGATGATGATTGGGAGGAGTCGTCGTTTGGCTATTTGTAAAAAAATGGCATCTGAATGAATGAGGCAAAGTCTTGGCTGGGATTTACGTTGTGAGCGGTGGTGAAGCGGTGACTTTGAGCGGCGAGGTGAACACTATAGGAAACAATATGGTGTAAGATACCGTACATCGCTTAGGCTTAACATGAGGAGCATGGTTATCGATAGTTTACAGATGGTGCTTTTTCTAGATTTGGTTTTAAGCCAACTTCCATCAATGGCTAGAAGAGGAAGTCGGACAAACTTTTTCACATTGCGAATTGCAATAGTCATTGATGATTTGTTCTGAGATGAAGGAGGAAGGCTGTGGCATGTGGATGGAGGTAAACACTTGAAAGAAGATTGGGTTGTTCAAATGGTATTTTTTCAAGATACTAGTCTCGTTCCCAAGGAATGACCGCCATCCTATAGGCGTGGCATTGGCACCTATCAATGGATTTTGTTGGTTTAGTGTAGAAATATCGCAATGAGGTCTAGGGATGGTAGTGGCAACCGACGCTATGCTAGGATATTTGGGTTAACGGCAGTGGGAGGTTTGGTGAAGTGGGGGGTGAGTGAGGGTGGGATGGGTGGAGGGATTGAGAGTGGAGAGAAGCTACTTTCTCTCTCTTGAGGACCCAGAGTTTCTCACACTATCCATCTATTGGATATTTTCATCAATGATCATTTATTATTCACCGTTTTGAACCTTAGAAATAATACTAAATGAGCGCTCACCAACTTCAATTGTTCCCTTTTTTTTATTTTGGAATCAAATAGCATGTTAGTTATTTCAATTTCTATTTTGCAAGTATAATCAAATTGGATGATCTATCGCCCGACGTAAAAGACTTCTATCCATTTCTTCTTTATTCTTTTGCCTTTTCCTTTGTTTTGTTCCTTCATAAGTCTAGCACAACATAATCTTAGATACTCATGCATTCATCTTAGTTTTCCTTTGAAATCATAGGCAATTAGAATTTAGATGCTAACTCATCAAGTCCATTGCTAGTTTAATATATATGATTTATTTCACTATCACATATGTGCTCCTCAAATTCCAATGCATTATCTAGATGCTTATAACAAGGACCGCTTATATACTCGCTTCCATTACAATCCCATTATTTTATCTCAGGAAGAAAACAAGCAAAAATGGACCATATAGATCAATCATATTCCAAGATAATTCTCCATTACCAAAAGTGTGTGAGAGAGAGAGAGAGAGGCAACTCTATAGAAAAAATTAACTTGAGTATCCTTTTCGCTTGGCCAAATTAGCCATTAGCCTTTGTTTTTTCCTGTAATATGCTTCTATTTTTGTTTCCTTTTTTCTTTTCTTCTTTTTTTTTTGTCTATATCTAGCGCTATGTGCCCCATTATATTCTTTCTTCTAACTTTCTATTCTTATATAAAAGTCAATTAATTTGAAAGTAATTGTCACACTCAGATTCCAAAGCTAATAATGTAATTTAACAAATAGTTATTATGGGAAGTCATTTACTTCTGGTGACCTCTCTGCTGATATTAAGTATTCAATATTGAATGGGCATGTATATGCGGTGCTAATTTTCTATCTTCCATTGCCTTTTCTTTTAAAAGCATATATTAGCAACAAAGGATTGCCAACAATATCTCTTACAATTCCAATAACACTAACACTAGAATGTTAATCTACCTTTAGAATGCCAAGAATTGAATTTTTAAGGATAATAGTAAATTTTTTCGCTTGTAGAATAGTCGATCGCAATAATTCACATTACATTCAAATAATAGTATGTTACTTGACGTATTTTATCCATCCATTTCTAAATCATAATTTGTAGCAATTTATCGATACATGCACCCTCTAAGATAAATAAAACATAAAAGAAATATACTAATTAACACCTATAATATAGTAATAAGAGTGCTATATTTATCATGTATGCAACTTAGACATCATTAATGATGATAAATTTTATCGACAATAAACTTACATCAAGCAATACTGATATGATCCTCCATGAAATCTTATATTACTTTAAATTCTAAGTGCAAGAAATATATCTCATCGGTTTAGATAAATCAGTTAGGCAGTTTAGAACTTATAAAACCTAGAAAATCATGATCCTCATGCTGTTCTAGAATTTGCATTACTATTTTTCATAGCAATATATAATAACAATATCTATAGAACTAAAATCTAAATTACATTATTTTTGAATAAAAAATGCATACTTCTAAGTGCTTTTATAACCTCATTAACTGGATACATGAAATCATCAATCTAAAAATATACAGATGATAAAAATACTAAATATCCGGTTACATTAATATTTTAGCAGTCTACCCATGCAAACATTTCGGATAGCCATTCAAAAGCAACTACTTCACAAACTTCTCTACTTCGAAACCAACTTGAACAGCATACTAAAAGCATTTGTAAGAATTTTTAAAATCATAATATATCAAAAAGTGAGAATCAAATACTTGCACAATACAATTAACATTGATGCAAACCTACTGAACAAGCTTAGTTTGATTGGCAAAATTTCAACTTGCAGAGCAACCATGCTTTTCTCTTCAATCTGCTATTTTGCACATTAAGTGGTACTTAAGATAGATATGCTGATGATGAATGCTTGATAATAGAAAAGTCGATTATTATTGGTGCGACCAACTGTTAGCTAACTTAATAAACAATCACACCAGCATCTGGACCGATAACCTTTTCACCAGAGCTTTAAGCCAAGGCATGCAAGTATGTTGAGCGTGATGATGGACGGTCCATGTACAAAAAATATTGTTTCATAACTATAGTTGCACCCCTGCAACTGAGCTCCAAAAGTGTTTCTATACAAGGTTGTGGGAATAGAATTCGGTTCCTTGGGCAAAGCTTCCAATTGCAGCTGCAAAATCTTGTATCAGCATTGATATGTCTAGATAGTAGTTTCATAAAAGAAACACACGCAATCATTGAACCATAGAATGCCAAATGCTATTTCGACATACATTTCCATGCCATGTTGCATTGTAAGATCTAAAAAATTCAAATATTCAGTAATTCCATGGAACGCTCCATCTTTAGAATACTCAAAAGCAATCTCCCACTATCACCTACAAGATCTGTTAGACATGTAACCCAAGTGTCTCACTAGGTAACCTTGCTTAGCTCCAAGCCATCGTAGTTAAAAAGTTTCCAGAATATGCATCTATACAAGTCAACCAGAGTTTGAATTGTGTGCTGCAGCCCACTACCATAACAGCTTCCATCTTGATACCATTTAAATGGCATGTGAGCCCCATAGAAGCCCTTGTTTCTCCATGCGGTAGCGGAACCATCTCTATCCCACTTCCGCTCCTGTAAAGTAGCCATAAATATTTGAGACTTTGCTATGGAAATAAATACTCTTGATTCATCCAATTTCCGAAAGCAGCTGCCAAAAATTATACTTTCCTATGGTATTTTCCATATTGGTACCAGTAGGCTATGGTCTCAAAAGCATCAGCATGTCGATAAGCATGCAACGTGGGCAAACCAGCAATTTCTTGAGAAGAGAACAGATTATGTCCTCCCTCAAAATGAGAATCAAAATCCCTAATTATTAAAGACTAAACCGTTGACCTAGCCTCTCTTCTATGACTAATTACAGACATCCAATCCTTCCTCTCGCATAAAAAATGAGGAAATGGATCCCGGAAAAACTACAGTCTTTTAGTTGAAATAGGAACTTTCCATGGACTAATTTACTGTCCCTTCCAAGTAGAGATTTTAAAGCACCTAGGGATTCCAAAATTTCATTTTCCTCATCATTTCAACTCTTCATAGACACTAACCAATACTATGGTATTCATTCTATTCTCAAGGAAGAGATAATAAAATACATTAACACGTATGTAATACCTCAAACCCATCAATCTAGAATCTGCACAGATCTTAAAGCATTAAAAGAATTTTTTAAAAAAATTAATTAAGGCCAGCACATGGTCTGCACGTGCTCGGGTGCTGGGTGTGAATGGAACTCCCAAAAGAGTTCTTCTTCTTCGATCGGAAGTCCTAATCCACTCGGAAATTGAGTGGAAATCGAACTCTAAAAACGTCTCCTTAAAGATTTGTTTAAAGAGCCCAAACCCCATGGAGACCCCATCGGTAATCATCACCGAAAAAATTGTGTTTTCTTCTCCTTCTTCTTCTTCTTCTTCTTCTTCTTCTTCTTCTTCTTCTTCTTCTTCTTCAAACATTCTTACCATATGCCGCCAGATTTCAGCCCAATAGTCATCAGAAAAGCTAGGTAAGAGGTTGAAAACCCTCCTCCCTTTTTTTCTTAGCCTATAAATCATTGTTTCTGGTCAGCGATTATCGGACTTTTTCTTGGGAAGTCATCTCTGAAATTCTCATATTTTTCTATTATTCTTTTGGCCTTTCCAGCCCACCATCACCATCGATCGCTGGATCGGAGTTTCTGGGTCACCGCTGTAACATGCCCCTCTACCCACAAGCATTGCTGGCTGAGGAGGGGACCTCCCCTGCCTCAAGAACAAGGGGATGAGCGAGTCCCCTGGTCCATGAAAAAAGGAGAAAAAATGAAGAAGAAAAAGAGAGAGAGAAAAGAAAAGGAAACAAAAGAAGAGGAGAGATTCTCTCTTCCTTCTCTCCCTTCTCTCTTCACAGGCTTCCACTTTCTCTCTTTAAAAAGTCTGACACACTCTCTCTATTTTCTCTCTCTAAAAAATCTTACTTTCTCTCTCTATAAGTTCCCTCTCCAAAAGTGTTCTTTTTTTGGAATATGTCTCTCTTTTGAAATTTTCTGGATGTTAAAAAAGACCCTCTAATGACTTTGATAGATCCTGATGAAGGGATCTTGACCGTTAACTGTTGAATAGCTAGTCCTATAAGGATTTAGGATTTATTCAAAAATAATCATAATTAAATATTTTTGGATATTAGGTTTAAAAAAAAATTGGAAAGCTTGTTAAGATGGCTCCACGTCGAATAAAGAGGATTGCTCGAGGTGCTGTTGGAGAGACATGGAACCAACAAGAGAATGATACTTTTCAATTGATTAGTGACACCCTCCAGTAGGAGCAAGTCGTTGACCTTGCTAGAACTACTCCGACAGTGTATCAGGAACCGAACATGACTCAATTGATGCAAATCCTAGTTGGAGTGATATAGAGGCAGCAACAATTGCTTGAGCAGTAACAGACACATCGAGATACACCATAACATCAACATCCACCGTAACAACATGATTATAAAAAGTAGCTGATGTAGCGAAACAATATCATAGAATTCAAAAAGATAGCTCCACCAGCCTTCAAAGGGACTACTGAACCTTTAGAAGCTGATAACTAGATAAAAGAGATGGATAAATCATTTGTCGTCCAGGAGTGCCGTGATGACGAAAAATTCGATATGTAGCCTATCTACTACAAAGAGAAGCATTCAACTGGTGGCACCGACTATAGTACAAATATGAATAGGATGGGAAACTACTCACTTGGGAGAGATTCTGGATCATATTCTATGACTAGTATTTTTCTCGAAGCGTAAGGATACAGAAGGAACAAAAGTTTATTTATCTAAAGCAAAGAAAATGAGTGTGATCGAATATGAAGCGAAGTTTATAGAGCTGGTTAAATTTGCTCCGAGATTGATGGATAGTGAGCGAGAACGAGTTCATAAAGATGGGACTGAGGATAGAAATTAGGAAACAACTAGTACCATAAGAATTAACTATTTATGTCGATATGATAAATAAAATATTAATAATTGAAAGAAAAGTCAATGAAGAATGTGTAGAAAGAGAAAGAAATCAAAAGAAAAAAATAGATCGAATGATTCTCAAGAGCAGAATAATAAAAGTACTGGGGGTTCTAATAAGAGGTCTGTGAGTGATAACTCTAGGTCATCTGACAGTATTAGATGTTCAAAGTGTGGTAAAGCCCATGCTGATAGTGAATGCCGTTGGATCATTGGTACTTATTTTAAATATGGTAAGATAGATCACAAAATAGCTGAGTGCCTACAAAGAATTGAGAGTTAGTTTATCCCAATGGCTGAATAAATAAAGATGAAAATTTGAAACCTCAGACCCAAAAAAGGGTCTATGCTCTTATGCAACTAGATGTATAGACTTCTGATATAATGGTGACGGACTTTGAGAGAGGATCTCAAAATTAATTAGATGGATCAATTGATTTTGCTCATAAGATAAGTAAAGATCTATCTTCTCTAGATTTTTATTATATAATATTATTTAATATCTAATAATTATTATGGTTATATATGATTATCCATCTCATAAAATATATTTGAATAAAATTAATATGAAATTATCGTAATTGTTTTCTAATTTGAAATCAAATGTACATATTTTGATTTGATTATAAATATGTATGACTCTATAAAAGAATTTTGATATGAATCAATTTTAGACTCTCAATCTAGCTATGTTCTAAATCCTGCCAATTGGAGGTTGATCATTGGCACTCTGAGCTCATGATTTTATCCCAACTCAATCATAAGATATAAATATGATATTCTGGCCCCACCATAGAATATAAGTATAGTATTTTGATCCGACTATAGGATATAAGTATGGTATTTCAGTCCGACCATAAAATATAAGTATGATATTCTGGCCCGATCATAAGGTATAATGTGATGTTCCAGCCCTGTCATAGTGTATAAATGTGGTATTCTGATCCAGCCACAGGATATAAATGTGGTCATAATTAAAGACTGATGAGTTAAGTGAAATTTATTTTGAATCGGATTTTTGAATATGATCAATTTCAAAATTAGATATATGATTATATGTATGAATGTTTGAAAAATACTGATATTATTGAATTCATATTTTAAAAATAAATTTAATTATATTTGTGCGCTGATTTATGACAAATTATATTTTGATATTTATAACTCATATTATCATATGAATTATCTAGTTAAGATAATCATTGCTTACTGGGCTGTCTAGCTCATTACTCTATTTTACTATTTTTATAAATTCAGAAGATTAGCTTGACTCTAGAATTCAATATGGGAGAGCGAATTAGAGGCAGACATTGATATTATAAGTTTAGATTAGGATCTATTAAGATTTGATGAAAGACTATGAAATATTATTTTGTATGATATTTGATTTAATTATTTGAAATAAAGTTGAATATTAATTATTTGAATTTTGTTCCATTGTTGCTTTATGATATTGCGATGAGATACTGTGTATGCTTGTAGGAAGAGTTCTCCATAGGTATACAGCGGTAGCCATAACTTTTGATTCACGATCTTGTGTTGGGAGCGTGACAGTATATAAAGGAAGGGGTTAAAAAGATGTATGAATATATATATTTTGTTTGAATATTTTTCAACTTGGACAAAGAAGTCTTCTCTTGAACATTGATATTCATCTCAATGACTTCAAATTTCAACCACCATTCCTGATTCCCAATATCTCACCAAAAGCACCTGTACATGCCTAAACAATCATGTCACTGTTCTAAAATACTTATATAACAACCTGTAATTTGATTTGGTTCACACTCTTTCGTGAAGGTGCTCACACTCCTAGCCCAACCCATGAGATTCCGACAATCTTTTGCATAGAGCCAAGCTTGTAAAGATGCGAAACTCTCTTGTTTATATCATGTGTCTCAATATACTGATGAAATGTGTTGCGGCCAATCCCCTCGCGTCGCGCCTGGTCGTCGGGAGCGAGCACCTGCACGGGAAGTCCACTCAGACCGAAGGGGCCTCCGGCGGGGACCCTCCGACGGTCAAGTCAGAGAGGAGACTAGGCAACAGCAAAGAGGAGAACCAAAGAGCTCAGCGATGGGGGAGCTTTGGGGGTTCGAGAGGGCTTCGGAGAGCTTAGGAAAGCTTAGGAGAGCTTACCAGAGCTGTTGCCTTACCCTTTTATAGTGGGAGACGACATGGTTCCGCCGTCCGTGATGTTGACAACTGTAGAGCCGTCAAATCGCCC
>KE505709.1:68202-83253 GCA_000441515.1 Elaeis oleifera
GGCCGATGGCATGGAGAGATACAGAAGACACCGGAGGCAGTTGGTCGTCGTAGAAATCTATTACTGGAGCCCGTCCGTTGTGAAAGTTCGTCTGAAATCCACCTGCCGTAGGAGCTCGGACGGAGTCCGACTCTTGTAGGAGCTCGGACGGAGACTGCTTGTCGTAGAAGCTCGGATGGAGACTGATGGCCATGGGAGCTCGAATGGAGACTGGTTGCCGTGGGAGCTCGGATGGAGACCGATTGATGTGGGAGCTCGGATGGAGACTGGTCATCGTAGAAGCTCGGATGGAATTCGGGAGGTGGTTGACCACCGTAGAAACTTGAATGGATTCCGGTTGCTGTAGAAGTCCTACCGCTGGAGAGGCACGGACCTTGACGAAGCTAGGAAGAAGCCCGAAGCAGAGTCGATCGTGGCAGGAGGAAGTCTGAAGGTAGCTCGGATAACAGTCAATCACTGCGAAAGATCGGTTGATAGTGAAGCCCAGAGAGCATTTGGAGCGGTCCGATAGACGACTGAAGGAGCTTATCATTGGAGAAGTCCGGAGGTGCGATAGGAGTTCATCCGTCGGAGGAGTTCATACGTCGGAGGAGTTCGGTCGGCACTTGTAGAAGGCATCGTGGGAGTTCATCCATCGAAGGAGTTCGGTCGGCACTTGTAGAAGGCGTTGTGGGAGTTCGTCCGTCGGAGGAGTTCGGTCGGTACTTGTAGAAGGCATTGTGGGAGTTCGTCTGTCGGAGGAGTTCAGTCGGCATTTGTAGAAGGCGTTGTGGGAGTTCGTCCGTCGGAGGAATTTGGTCGGTACTTGTAAAAGGCGTTGTGGGAGTTCGTCCGTCGGAGGAGTTCGATCGGCACTGTGGAAGCTCGGCTGCTGGAGAAGTCCGGAAAGATGTCGCACAAAGTTGGAAGTCGGAAGAGTCTTAGGAGGGTCGGCTTCTTACGAACTTCGGCTCGAGGTATTTTATACCCAACAGATACAAAATAGGTAAAAAGCACAAAAATTCAAAGTCAAAAAAATTAAAATAAAAAATAAAATTTCATGTAATAAACAGGAGAAACCACAGACATAAGGCAATATTCACAGGTATCATTCACAGACTTAAGGCGGCATTCATGTTTGGACACCACAAGGCAACAGATCCCCTTAACATTGTTCATAACATATCCAACTTAAAATCAAAAGGTTGCCAAATTAAATTACCTTAGCCACTGCAAGAGGGATGACAACAGTGCGCACAAGAAGGAGACCTGCTTGCTGAGAGATCGAGAGGGTGTGAGGCGAGTGCAGCGACGATCGACGGCCTTGAAAAGCAAATCGACCGACGGAGGATAATGGAGTGATGGAGGGGATGGAGGAGAGGAGGTCTGTGAAAGATTTCAAGCCATCAAGAAGGTGAGAGGGTATGAGCGACAAACACGGCATGAAGATGAAGAGAGAAGGACAGAGGGTGTGAGGTAGGTGCAGTAGCAACCAGCGGCCATAAAATCCAAATCGAACGTAGGAGAACACTGGAGCGGTGGAGGAGATGGAGGGGAGGAGGTCTGCGGAAGAGATCAAGCCATCGAGAAGGCAAAAGGGTATGAGCGGCGGCTGCGGCGTGAAGACGAAGAGGTAAAAAGAGGGAGGTAATAAGGTTTCACCATCTCTTTCATCGTCCTCATTAATTTTTGGCAAATGATACTGATTACCCCTGGATCGGTTGGGAATAAGGAGATCTAGAATTATCAATTCCATGAGGGACCATGGAATTGGTATTCTAGAATACCAATGGATTGACTGGAATTGCTAAACTAGGGTGGTCCACCACGAAATTTTACCTATTTGGAATAAGCTAGAATAAGCCCTTATTCCATCCAGAATAAGGCAACCAAACACTACCTAAGGGTATAATAGGTATTCTACATAGTTTTTTTGAAAAATGGGTGCTTAACCAAATATAAACTATTCTATAATAAGTCACTTTTTCATGATCAACTAAATATGATAAAATCTTATTTTCAGAAATAACTTCCTAAGAAGTAACTTCTGAGAAAGTTACTTCCTAAGAAGAAAAATTCTTCTCATGAACCAAATGAATCCTTAGGAGATATTTGGTTGGGAGAGTTGGGGTCTGGAATAGGAATGAAAATGGATGACTTCATTCTAACCATTTGGTTAGAAGGAATCCCATTACGATTTTGAGGTAGAATAGGAATGACCTAATCTATTCAAAACTCAATTCCTACTCTCTCCTTAGAATTCAAATTTTCATTATGATTTCAATTCCGATTACGAGCCAAACATGTTGGGGATTTGGCCATTTTGATTTTGATTCTGATCCATTCCGATTCTCATTTTGATTTTGGTTGCGAACCAAACACTATTTTAATAGTCTTTTGGAGGTGAAAAGATCATTGATTGTGTCAAGTAAGCAAGTTCTAGAATGATGATATGATCAAATCAAGTTGATGGGCCTACCAAAAAAGAAATCCAAGTCAAATAAGCCATGATATAATAACGAAGAGAAATAATATGTCAAAGAATGCCTTTCTATGCATCATCATCATCATTACTATTTTTATTTTGAAGAGAAGCCCCTCTGGCCATTTGTAGACAGTATTGAAGCTAGAGAATTTTGTGAATTCTTTCAAATGAATGGTCGGTTGACTTGGGATTCTTCGGCTCTAGATTTATCTAGTGTAACAATCGTCAGGGGGAGCGAGGGTTTGGAAGCGCATAAACAGAGCACTTAGCACAACTAGATAGATCCGGATGTTTTTAGGATTCTAGATTTGCCATCTTCTCATGATAGCATATGATCATTGTCTGATGCCGATATCCATGGATAGCAATTTTTTGTATAGAAGTCTCTTTCGGTTTGAGAAGTTCTGGCTATCCTATCTCCGATCTTGAGATATTATTTGTGAGGTGTGGTGGTTTTCAATTCGGGACGATGTGATGTACCGGGTCACTCGAAGACTAGAACTGTCAAGACGCAGGCTTTGTTGGTGGAACTACGAGGTGGTCGGTGATATTTTCAAAGGTTGAATGAGATAGAGGCTACCATCACTGAGCTCCAAAGGAGGCAGGACCATGATGGTGAGTTGATGGAGGTGGACCTCATGGAGCTGCGAAGGAGACCCACTCAGCACCATTTCTTATTGAGTCAGCAGGAGGTGATATAGAGGCAGAAGTCAAAAATCCAGTGGATTAGAGAGGACGATAGAAATAATAAATTCTTTGATCAGTCGACCATTATCAGGAGATAAAGAATTAGATACGGATGATGAGGGATGACCAAGGGCATTGGGTGGAGAACGACGAGGATATCAGATAGTAGATTTTTCACTTCTTCTGGATGAGGTGGATGGAGCACATTGGGAGAGGTGAGATGTCTGTCATTCCTTCTCCCACTAACCCTGTTTCGATGTGGGACAATGACATGTTGATTAGTCCGATGTAGGCGAAGGAGGTCTACAGAGCCTTCTATGCCATGGCGGAGGATAAGGCTCCCAGCCTGGATGGTTTTCTACCTTTCTTCTTTAGGTGGTATTGGATGATCATTAGGAGTGAGGTGGTAGAGGTAGTGCAACAGTTTTTCACATCCAAATCTATGCCAGAGGGTTGGAAGAGGACATTCATTGTGCTTATCCTGAAATGTCAGCATGCCTTGGAGCCTGGTCACTTCAGACCCATCAGTCTCTGCATTACTCTGTACAAGGCCTGTGCAAAAATCATGGTTAGTCGGATGGAACTGGTGCTCCCCAGACTGATTTGTCCTGAGTAGGATACATTTGTTGGGGGTCATAGCATCTCTGAGAATATGATGATTGTGCAAAAATTTATGTATGATCTATAGAGGGGTCCTGTTCCTCACAGCCTCATGGCCATCAAGCTTGATATAGAGAGAGTGTATGACCGCATTAATCGGTAGTTTGTGGCACACACATTGGAAAGCTTCGGGTTTCATGAGCAGTAGATCCGATAGATCATGGGTTGCATCCATGCATCTTCATTTGCTCTCCTAATCAACGGCACACCAACATACTACTTTCAGTCTACGGTCGGCCTCCACCCTTGTCCCTTATCCCCTACCTCTTTATCTTTTATGCTGATGTATTGTCCAGAGCATTGCAGGCAGCAGTGCGGGATCTTGACCCCTATGAGCCCACAGTGGGAGTCAGGCCATTTTTGCACCTCCTTTTTGTAGATGATTGCCTCTTAGTTGGTCGGACAACTACTCAAAATGCAGCTTGTTTTCGATGGATCTTGAAGTATTACAGGGCATTTCGATAGAGGGTCAATATGTTGAAATCGACCTTATACTTCAGCCTGAAGACCAAGAGCCAGTTAAAGTAGGTGATCCACGAGAGGATGGGGATCTCAGAGCACATTAGGCCATGTCATTATCTCAGGGTCCCGATCACTGGGTGCAAGCTTTGGAGGATAGAATGCATGGGGATTGAGGAGTCGATCCGGGGTCGGTTGGAGGGATGGCAGGCCAGATGTCTTTTCATGATGGGCAGGGTCACATTTATCAGATCAGTGGTCAACTTTGTTTCGATCTACCTGATAGCCCATGCCATTTTGCTGAAGATTGTGTTGATGAGATGTGAGCAGTACTTCAGGAGCTTCTTATGGAGGTCTCACTAGGGCAAGGGTGGCGTCCATCTATTGGCATGGGACGTGATCTGCCAGCCTATCAAGAAGGAGGTCTAGATATCCAGTCCCTTCTGGCACGGCACGATGCTTTGATTGCCAGACATGCTATTAGATTTTTATTACAGTCGGATTGCCTCTGAAGCATAGTGATGAGGGCTTGATATGGCTCTTGGTACCTTGATAATGCTATCCATCCTAGTCAGCATAGCTCCTTTATGTGAAGAGAGATTTGCTTTTGGGCTCAGCTGGTCTTGGATTGAGTCAGGTGGCTGGTGGATGATGATCAAATGATTGATATCCTGCGAGACCCATGGATTATTGAGCTGCTATTGAGTAGATGACCTACCTTCATGAGCATGGAGACTATCAAAGTGAGGTATGTTCGTGACCTATTTCACCCAGGGGGGAATGGATGGAATGTTGGCATAGTTACCCATCTGTTTGGCACCGAGTTGGCGGAGAGGGTGCTTTCTATTATGCTATCTGTTCATGCTAGCCCAATGCGAGAGTGTGGAGATTAGCCTACATCCCGCGAATGGTGACCAGAGATCTATATGAGGCTTATAGGAGGCCCTTGACTAGAAGATTGGATGGAGATTGGATATCGAGGTTGCACATCTACCTAAGAGTTAGCCTATTCATTTGAAAAGTAGCTTGGCACTGGCTCCCGACTAGGGTGGTTCTGTGAGCTAGAGGCATGGATCTTCTGACGATATATCTATCCTGCAGGTTAGAGGAGGAGACAGTTGATCATATCCTATTCCTGTGCCCCCATGCTTGCTTAGTGTGGCGGATGGCCGGCATTTATGCCAGGATCATTACTCCCATGGAGCCTACTCAACCTTTTTAAAGGCCCATCAGAGGAGCATGGACAGTGATATGTAAGGGTCATGGGTATTCGGGTGGCCTACATTGCCTACTATATCTGGTTGGCTAGGAACAGGGACTTATTCGAGGATGTTTGGCAGTCTATGAGGCTCACTCTTGAGAGGGCCTTATTCCAAGCTATTGAGATCATGTGTTGCACCTTGATCAGTTCGACCTTGGCTACCGGAGAACTTGGGACTCTCTGGCTGCTCCGATAATGCTCTGACTGGTATTCATCACTGGGGAGCCTCCACCTTCTGAGTATATTAAGGTCAACTTCGACGGCAGTGTTAGAGGCAACAGAGGAGACGCAGGATTTGTGATTCATGATTCGGATTCTAGGTTTCTAACTACTGGAGGTCATCACATCATAGGCAGCATGGTTCCAAAAGCCGAGCTGCTGGTGACATGGGTAGGCATTACCTTTGCTAGACTGAGATTTGGAGCTGAGAGACTTGTGCTCGAGAGGGACTCCGCCACAATGGTCGCTTGGTTACGTGGATAGTCATCATCAGCGGCAGTGCATCCTCTCATTTTTGACTGCCAGTGCGTGGCGGAGAGTTGCATTTCGATGGAGATCTGCTACGATATTGGGAGGCTAATAATGCTGCTGATTAGATGGCCACTTGTGTTGTAGAGCATACTGGAGAGACGATATGGACTGTGATCGAAGATCTTCCTTCGGTCTTTAAGGATATCTTCTTTTCTGATCCTTTTGAATGAATTCATACTAGATCTATACGAATCATCCAGCTTACCAACAAAAAAAAAAGAAGAGACGCCCCTCTGCTTTGTATTTTCAAAAGAAAACTATCAACCAGTAGTTCGTGACAACTCTTTTTGAGCGCAGCAATTGCATGGCAAAAGTTGTGAGGGCTATTCATCAATTCGTAACTCTGGTTTATACTTGAATTTCCTTTGATCAATTCTACTAAAATAATAAAACAAAACAAATGCACAAATGAGATTTGATACGAAAAAAAAAAGCAAAAATGAGATGCGGTATATGTATTAATTTGTTCGAGCCATTGTCGATGCTTTGTTTCTCCTCTTTTCAATCACCAATGCCGACTCTGATGCACCGATTTTCCTTCCAATCTTGGAAATGAGATGTCGGCATATGTAGGGGTGCAAATGGGTCGGGTCGGATCGGATTGTGAGTGATCTCGATCCGATCCAGTTTCTTGATCGGGTCCTAATGTTGGACCCAGATTCAATCTAATTGAAAATCAAGTCGGGTTAGATCGGATCCATGATCAAAAAGTCTGTCCCATTAGATCTTTTGGGTCAGATTGAGTTCATGTATAATCCGATCTCAATCTAAAAAATTTGGATCCGACTCGGATCCAAATTTTAATCGGACTCGATTCGTATAATAAACTAACATATGCAAAATTTATGATAAAAAAAATAAGCATTACTTTATCTTGATTATTAATTTATAAATAATTTCTTAAAATCTCACGATTAAATTGAGTAAACTATATAAAAATAAGAATACTATAATAGCATTTGAAATTCTAATCTCACTCTATTTGCTCTATAATTTATATATTGAATTCAATACTGAATTTAGATCAGATCGGATCGGATCGGATCGGATTCTAATTCAGTAAATTCAAATCTGATCCGAAATATTAAATTGATTTAATTTAAAATCCAATCCGATCTTATAGGTCCTTTAAATAATTAGATTGAATCTAAATAGGTCGGATTGAGTCCGCGCACGAGTCCATCCGGCCAATTTTTAGAAAAAAAAATTTTGAAAAAGAAAAAAGCCATCTTTTTTGCCATCCAGACAGTCTGGAAAAGCCGTTTGATCCGGAGCTTGACAACCCTTCGGTCTCTCTCGGTTCCCTCGGATTCAGAGAACCAACCTCTTTGTCTTTCTTTAAACAAAGGAGAGAAGGAAAAGGAATAGGGTCTGAGTTGATTCCCTTGTCCAATCTTCTTCCATCTTCTCAGGATTATATAATAATAATACCTTTTTTTTGTTGTTTTAACAAAAAAGTCTTCTTCCTTCTTTCCAACCTGACCTTCCCTGGTTTCCCCGTCGCCGAATCGCGTTCGTTTCTCCATCACAGGAGGAGCCGCCATGGACGGCGAGGAGGCCCCAAATACCGAGCAGCAGCAGGATGAGCGCGTCTACCTCGTCCCTTACCGGTGAGTAGTCCCAACCCTCCGGCGAATAACCACAATCAGCATTTGGATCGATAATGGAATCGAATGCTGGATCTCATCTCTCCATGTTGGATCGAATCGATCAGATGGTGGAGGGAGGCGCAGGCGCAGGAGCGGGAGCCGGGAGGCGGGATCCCGTACACGGCATCCCCGCCCCTCCTCCTACGGCGGCCCCATGAAGATCATCAACACCATCTTCAACTCCGATCTCGTCTTCACCCTCCAGCGCTCCACCACCACCTGCAGCTGCACCACCCCCGACGACCAGCGGCAGCGGCAGCAGCAGCATGACAATGCGGAGCAGGGCTGCTGCTCCGCCGGGAGCAGCTACGCTCTCCTTCCCGCCGATATGTGGCGCCGAGCGCTCAGGCGGTAAGACAACGCCCAATGCTTGTCATGGGTTTCTCTAATCTTTTAACTGCTGCTGCTTGTCTAAATGGCAATGCACGTTACTGGTAATTGCTCGAGTTTTGGTGCCTCCTCGAGCTTCTCTTAACTCTCTTTTGGGGTAGCTGCTCGAATTGCTTATACCTTAACTCTCTTTCTAACCCTCCCACCCCTCCCTTCCCCTTATTTTTTATTTTATTGTTGTTGCTTCTATTTCCTCCTTTCTGAAAATTTCCATCTCTAGGCGCAATGGTGGTGCTGGTCTGAGAAAAGGGAGTGATGGGAACTCGTCCTTCGAAGAAGATGCCCCTGTTGATGTTTATCCTTTGAAGCTTAGGATCTCTGTTATTCGGGACACATGTATAATGACTGTAAAGATCACCAAAAAGGTCTGTGTCCACCACCCTTATTGATCGTTTCTTACTTAACCATGCCGATCCTGGACTGCCCACTTGATATGATCACAATATAAAAACAGAATTTGTATGCGGTGGAAAGTTTTAGTTTAATGACCTGAGGATGGAATGTACCATGCCATACAAACCACTTGTACCTTTCGAAGTTAATGTGTAATTATGCCTTATGCATCCATTATTTACTTCCTCTTCTGTTGGAAAGGTCCTGAACTTTAATTGCCCATTATTATTGTTGCTGTTAGCAACACTGTAATGCAGCAGCAGCAGCAGCAGATGTACTGTCTAATTTGTTCAATGCTTCTTAGGTGGTTGCTACAACTAAAATTAATAAATTTGTGTAATGGAATACATTGAGATAGGAGTCACAAACTATATCCACTTGTTAGCAGTGACCGTCCCATAAAAAAAAAAAAAAAACTTTTCTTTGCTCTAGCTCACTGAAATATATATGCTCTCTCAGGACAATGCAAATGAAAATTACAAAAAAGCATGCAAGATCTTCACTGTTGATTCCGAAATGGTATGTTGCCATACGAACTACGCATTTTTATTATTCCCTGAAACTTTTTAGCATAACAAAGTTGTTTACTTGTCCTTTTGCATCTTTTTTATTGGAACTAGGTCTGTGTCTGGGACTTCTCTGGGCAAACAAATCTTATAATTATGAATGAATGGAATAGAATGTCTCAAGATGGTCAATGTCAGGCAGATAATGAGGTATGACTTATTCTATGATATGTCCTCAATATGAACTCAAAGACGATTATCTGCATGCACTTGTCTTTTTTGTACTTCCAGTTGGCGGTTTTCATCAAAAAAATGTTCTCATAGGAAAAACTTTTACAACTTGAATTTCAAATAAGGAATACATGTATTATTATTTTCTTCGGCATTTTGCTCTTGAGCCTGTATATTTGGAGAATTTTAGATGCCACTTTCATGCAAAGGAAACATTTTACTCGATTTATGTGTCAGTCAACTTGTTTGTTTCAATTCAATGGTACCATAACTCTAAGATCTTATTCAAGAAGAATCAGCTGTACTGCTAATGCGTCTGACTGATGATGCCTAATGTACTAAATTTCAGCAACTGTTGAGTTCTTTATATGATGAGTGGTGTGCACTTATGGAACAAGTACATACTAAGTATGTGATTTGAATGGGCATCATTACATCGAGGGTCATCTTGAGAGCTTGTTTCATGATTGATTCCGAAGTGGTTATTTGTTGCAGAAAAGTCTCCATGAATATAAGATCCCTTGGTGGACATGCTCATATCTTGTACCAAGGGTCTAACATCCTTAATGGGGAGGCATGCAGGATTGTTGGCTGTCATGGTGGATGGCTGATTATATAGGAGATGAAATTATTTCTTTTAAAATTGGTGAAAATAGATATGTACGGGTGCTGTTCTCTGGTTGGATATTCCTTATACTTGTCCATGTACCTAGACATTGACCAGATTAAAATAATATTAGAAATAGTACAAAATTTCCCTATTTTCTCTCTTACACCCTTGCGTCTTTAACATATTGAAGAACACTGAAGATGCAAGCTTCTTATGTTTGAATTAATGGAGAGTATTAGAGATCTATTTTCATCTGTATGCTGCCTTGATCTACTAGTTTTTTTTTTTGGAACTTCTATGCAAGTCATAACTGGGGTCTTCTTAATTTATTCATGGTTTTTCAGATCTATCTGGCAGTAACATTTGTTCCAGAAATTACAAGGAACTTTATTGGCTTATGGGATCATTCTTTTAGAACTATAGGATTTTAACCTGCAGCTGGTTTGAAACAAACAAGAGAACTGGTGCATGCTAGGTTTATGTAGATCTATTTTGGTGTTGCATATACTTATCTTGCAATTTAGTATCATTTGCTGGATGATTACTTAAGCATTAGGAATGTAGATTTTTGAGTGATATTCAAGTTTGATGCTGCTAATCTTTACTTGTAGGTTCTTTAGATTTGAGATATGCATTGTTGACAAAGGTCAAAGCATACCATATGTTTAAAATAATGAGGATTTTTCTATTTGGTATGCCAACTATGACTTTGCGTTGTCTTTTCCATTTCTCATTTGGAAGTATATAACTATTGCCTCCTTTTTGAGTATCTTTTCCATAAATAAAATCAAATGTTAAGGTCAACTGGAGAAGAATCAGTGCTCTCTATGACATTTAAATTAAATGGATCTTTAGTGTTGATTTTGCATGAATTGTCTGTTCCTCAAGGATAAGCCCTTTTATTTGGAATTTTATCTAAACTTTAATGTACAGTGCTGCACTAGCAACATATGTGGGAGTTTTTTTAGCACATCTGAACTATAGAAGTCTTCTTTTACTTAACCCTTTCATTTCAAGCATGCGGAGGAGTTTTATGTGTATGCACATTGATGTCGATGTGTGCAATGTAGGTGTCTATGTCAGCCAATATGCATGTGTCTATACACAGTCTGGATGCTTTGTGGCTTAAGCTGTTGGACTTCCTTTGTGGTCACATGGCAGTTGGCACATGCAGGACTCCAGGCAGGTCAAGCAGGATACTCTGCCTGAACTGCATCTTCCCCACCATGCAGGCCAATCAACACACAGCCATAGAGGAGACCAAATGGCATTGGCCATGGAGGATCCACACTCACATACAAATATTCAGAAATGTGTGAAATTATCTTAAAGATTTTGAGAAGTTACAAAAGAACCTGGTGTACGCAGATTAATTAGGATTCTTTGATATGTTCTAGGTACCACAATGGCTACTTTAGGATGGTCCTCATGCTTTAGCCTAGCCTTTCTCACTGCTTCTGAAAGCATTAGCTCGGGGCTCTAGTAGACTAGACCTGTCTCATTTCATTTGGTCTTCTGGGACATTCTTTCCAGTTCTCAGAAGTGGCACATGTGTACTTTCCAGACAACAGCTGGCCACTTAATCCTGTATTATGTAGTTTTAAATAAGAATTATAGTAAAAAAGAAAAAAGGTACATGTGAAACTCTTTTTGGTTGATTGTTTCTCTCCAGTTGGTCAACTATGAGATCGTGTGTTTCATATTGGTCACTTGTTTTAACTTAAATTCTTTTAATGCTTCTATCTTGGCAGATTTTTCTGGAGATTCAAGTGTATGACTTGGCAGAATTTAGGACCTTTAAAATGAAGGGAAGAAAGGTGACTTGGCGCCGCAGCAATCCAGGACAGCAAGGTCCTCTTGTAGTTCTTCACCTGTGAGCAATGGCAGCTTAGAACATAAGGACTCTGATTTTGTTTAGTGGAAAATGTACAGGAGTTGGTTCTCTAGGGTTAACAGGACTGGAGAATCTTGGAAATACATGCTTTATGAACAGTGCAGTCCAGTGCTTGGCTCACACACCAAAGCTCGTTGAATATTTTCTTGGAGATTACACTAGAGAAATAAATCATCACAACCCACTGGGAATGAATGTAGGTTGACACTTTCTGGTAGCTTCATCTTATGCAACTATGTAATCTTGTGATTGCATGATAGTTTCTTTCTTTTTCGTAAAGTATTGGTCTCAATGTTGTTAGAAGTTTCATATTTATGGTTAGAAAAGCTGTATTTCCAGAGTTCGAAGTATGATGTTCTTGACAGGGTGAGATTGCTTTAGCATTTGGAGGACTTTTAAGGAAGCTATGGGCTCCAGAAAAAACATCAGTGAGCCCACATGTTTTTAAAGGAAAGCTTGCTTGTTTTGCTCCCCAGTTTAGTGGGTTCAGCCAACATGATTCTCAAGTAAGTGAATTTCCTTTCTCAGAATAATGTTAAGTTATCCTATAATAACAATTTTACTTTAAATGTCGAAACCAAATTAGGAGATGGGCTAGTTGATTTTGGTTGCTTGTAGGAACTTCTTGCTTTTCTGTTAGATGGGCTTCATGAAGATCTGAATCGTGTCAAATGCAAGCCATACAAAGAAGCTAAGGATGCATGTGGCCGTCCAGATGAAGAAGTAGCAGATGAGTACTGGGAAAATCATTTGGCTCGAAATGACTCTGTTATAGTGGATATTTGCCAAGTGAGTGTGTTTTGTTCCCATGTTCTTATAACCTGCATGTATCATGCCTTTTCATTGAGTTGTCAAATAGATATTACCTTTTGCTCCTAAAGTCTTCTAGTCATTACTTTAATCTTTCTTGTGGCAATCTTTCGCAGAGTGAGTGAGTTAAAGTATTTTCTGGATACATTTTTAAGAGCCTTCATGTTGAATGGCCTTGCATTTTATGCCTCCTGTTCTAGGATTATTTGAACTGTGTTCGGTCTTCAACATTTATTTCTTTTTTTCCATGCCCATCTGATTTTTTTTTTTTGAATTATTTGAGTTAATGACAGGGTCAATACAGGTCAAGATTAGTATGTCCTGTCTGCAACAAGGTGTCTGTTACCTTTGACCCATTTATGCATTTATCTCTCCCCTTCCATCAACAAAAATGCGGACAATGACTGTTACAGTCTTTAGCACTGACGGTAGTTCAGCGCCATCTTCATATACTGTGAATGTGCCAAGTATGGAAAAAGCAAGGATCTTATTCATGCTTTAAGTATTGCCTGTTCATTGAGGGATGATGAGAGCCTATTGGTTGCTGAGGTACATTTTGTGATGCTTAACAGGTTCTGCTGCATGCAGCCATAGTGACTGCCTATGTCTGTGTTGTCTTTTTTTTTTCTGAATAATTAATTTACAAGAAGAGCCTTCTGCAGGTATACTCTAACCGCATTATTCGTTACCTTGAGGATCCTTTGGATTCACTGTCATTGATTAGAGATGGAGATCGGCTTGCAGCATATAGGCTAGTCAAAGATTGTGAAAACTTTCCCTTGGTGGTGTTTACACACCAGTCCTTGAAAGAGTAAGCTTATTAAGCATTACATTTATTTATTTAATTTTATTACTGGTTATATTTTGCCAATTCATTACTTTGAAATTATCTTGCCATTTCCCCCTACTTGTAACCTCAAACTGTTAGGTAAACTTATTCTAGTGATAATGCAATCTCAGTGTATGAAGCATAGATGTTGCAGCCTCTGCTCATGCGAACAGATTTTTCTCGAACTGGAATTTGGCTTAGTGCTAGATAATGCATATGCATATATGGTTGATGTGGCTGCCAGAGTTCAAGCTTGTAGATTGGAGGCTTGGGGACTGAGAGCATCTAGTGATGATCAAGGACTTTAGTTGCATCAGTTGTCTTATTAGTTGATCGAACCATTTTCTTATTCGTCCTTAGTTTTACTGTTTGAGTGTTTAGATGAATTCATGTGATTTTTAATTGATTTCTTTATTTTGAATCACCACAAGTTATTTGGGCATAAAGTATTGACTTTTTTTTACTTGGTAAACAAATTACTTGAGCAGGAGGTAATGCTGAACATAATTAATTTCAAGTGGAGAGACATTTTGATCACAAACCACGTTTAGGTCATTTGTAAATATTGGTGTCTCCTCTATTACGAGGATGACATAGTATTTATGAATGGATGCACCCTTCTTTTCATTTGAGTTATCCTTCAGGTGATACAAAGTTTGGATGTGAGGCCCTCTATAGCTAGGTCCAGTTACCATATCTCTTTGTGCTCGATCTCTTTTATCTGAGGCATGAGGTCCAATCACAGAATGAGAATGCCCTGGAGTGAGTCTGGATCTTCCATCTTCCTTCCCTTCTATCTTTTTGTAATTTTTCTGCACTTTTTCTTATGTTTTTGATCTAACTCCTGGGGTGAGTCTGGATCTTTCCATCTTCCTTCCCTTCAATCTTTTCATTTTTTTTTTTGCACCTTTTCTTCTGGTTCTATAAAACCATCTCTTTTTATTTTAAGCATTTGCCTTATGCCATTAAGGATAACTTATGAAAATTTGTCTCTTCTTGCATTTTTTATGTGGAAATTAGCCATGACCTCCTATTAACCACCGAAAGTAGAAGACAGAATAGATGTTTCTCTTTATTAGTTTTGTCTGACGTTGTAGTACGTGGACTCTGGATTTTAATACACATTTTGGTATCCAAGTATCTGCTTAGAGCATTATAAGAATTCTAATGTACATCAACATCAGGTAAAATCAGGCCAAATTTTGATTTAAACTTTAATCACATTAAAGTGCATAACTTAGTAAAGTATGCCATGCTAGAATCTATCTCCGGGAAGCACAGTACAGTATCCAAGTCTAAGCACAAAATTTATACATGTATTTTTAAGAAGATCATGCAAAATTTCACATAGGCTAAATCTTAGGAGCTTAGGCTTCAAGCCTTTGTTTCATTCTGCTTAGCTAAGTTTACCCTTTCCAAATACTGTTGATAAAGATGTATGTGCTCTCCTGGATTCTCATTTGGGAAGATCTTACATTTCTGTTGACAGAGACAGGTGACCTGAATGAATTTTATGCACATTGCAATGAGATTCTTTCATTGCAGTTTTCTCCTGGCCCAAACACACACACAAAAAAAAAAGGAAAAAAAAAGAAGGGAAAAGAGAAATGAATAAACAAACATAATGGTAGGAATTTCAGGTTTATCCATTTGAACTATTCTTTGCTTGATACCAAC